>JADHKT010000031.1:236291-252670 GCA_019925285.1 Graphium sp. VPRI43844 | reverse complement strand
TTCTTTACAGGGGGGTGCCACGCCCAACCCCGCCAAATTGTTTTGTTTGGGGGGGGGGGGGGCCCCCCTTTGGGCCCCCCCCCCCCCCCCCCCCCCCCAAGCCGGAAGCTACGGTGCCGGCCTCTCGGTTGCCAAGACGAAACGTTCGCAGAACCTTTCTAGGCTGTTCTAGGCCTGCGAAAGGATCATGTCGGCGCCGTACAACCATGGACACATGGGCTTCGGCCCGCCGCATCAGCAGTCTCTTCCCTATGGCCAGCCCCAGGGACCGCCGCACCAGCAGCCCCCTCAGCAGCAGTACCAGCAGCAACACCCTCAGCCTCATCCGCAACAGCACCCGCAACAGCACCCGCAACAGCACCCGCAACAATATCCACCACAGCAGCACCGTCCGTCGCCCATAGGTTCTCCTATCCCTTCCCCCCTCTTTCATCAGGGCCACCACCAGGGCCACCAGCCATCCCAACCCCAATATCCTTCCCAGTATCCTCCACAGTTCCATCCCCAACAGTTCCAACCTCTACCATTCCCTCCAGCCCAACAACAGCACCTACAACACCAGTCTCCTTACCCTCAACCTCTCCAGC
This sequence comes from Graphium sp. VPRI43844, assembly GCA_019925285.1. Classification (NCBI taxonomy): domain Eukaryota; kingdom Fungi; phylum Ascomycota; class Sordariomycetes; order Microascales; family Graphiaceae; genus Graphium; species Graphium sp. VPRI43844. Next base: position 252,083 of record JADHKT010000031.1, on the reverse strand, counting down.
TCCCTCAGCAAACCCTACCCCTCCGCCAGCCTTCACCACGGCCCATTGCTAGCCCAGCCTCGCCAGCCTCGCCTTTTTCACCTGCTACGTCCAGCCCGGGTTTAGGGACACCGTCCGGTCATGGCCCTGTTGCCGGCCATGGCCAGGGACCGCATGGGTTCGTGGCCGAGCTGGATTCCTCTTGTGTCTCGGCCAACGCTTCAACCCGTCCAGATGGCCCGGCCTCCTTCGTTGCCGAGCTTGATGCCGAGTCCGTAGCCAGGCCCGTGGAGCCCCCAAAAGGCTCCCAGGCGCCTGTCCCTGCCCCTGCCGACCCCGCCAAGCCCATCCAAGCCAATCCCTGGGGTTTCTTCCTCGAGGACACTCCTCCCTCCAAGTCCTCTGATGATCCGCCGAAATTATCCAGCCCTGCCGAAAATGACAAGTCTGCCACCACCCCCCTCCCGCCACCACAGGCTGATCCGCAGCCGTACCTCGGCCCTGAAGCTAAGAAAGACAAGACTGGCGAAACGAACCCTTCAGAAACCCCGGGGGGCGAGACCAAAGATCCCAAGGGTGTTCCCGCTGGGCATCAGGACGGACCAGAGCCTACAGCCGAGCCTCGTACGGAAGATGTGAATTCAGCGCCAATACAGTCTGCCGTGGCTCACACGAGCGAGAATCCCGTGATGCCCTCTCGGGATTCCTCTACAGATGGGCTAACACCAGCGGTGTCCTCGTCCCCTCAGCCAGCATACGAGGCCTATCAGCCCGTCCCACCTGGCCATCTTGATCAGACAGACTCGCAGACACCGGCATCACTGAGCAACCAAAGCCATCCAGGTCTTAATCAAACTGGTCAATACACAACACAGCCGACCCTGAATAACTCGAACGGTTCCTTGCCAAACCAAGAGCCCTCTCACATGGCCCCGCCATCCAACATCCAGGCATACCCGCCCAACTCTCCTGGCTCGCTACCACTGCCATCGGCACCTGCTGCACTCACACCTACAGGCTCGGGATTTCAAGCCTACAACCCCAACCAAACAGGCCAAACCCCGCCAGTCGCCGCAGCTCCCCAGCAGCCCCAGCCTTCCTCGGGCAACAACACGCAAGAAGTGCCACAGACCTCTTCTACTACTTCGGTCCCTCCACAGCCGCCACTTGCCACACCGCCTGCTGAGAACTTACCGGGCTCGGTCTACCCACAGGGTCAGCAATATCCACCGCAAGAACAACAGCAGCAGCACCACTACTACTACCAACAACAACAGCCACCGCAACAACAGTATCAACAGCAAAGCCAACCCCCACAACCCCAATCCCAATACCACCAGCCGCCGCCTCTATTGCCACATCTACCACAAGCCCAACACCATCAGTTCAACCAGCAGCTTGCTCCCCAGCCCTCGCAAACTCAGCCCGGAAACGTGCCGATACACGCGCCAGTTCCCGTTACGGCAGCCAGTGCCAATTCTCTGCCCGCACAAGGAGCCACATCACCGCCGCCACCATCACCCGGGAATCAAGGACAACCTTCCTCAAGCGGGCCCCCTACTCCAGCTTTGTCAAACCAACAGACGACGCTCGCAACACAGCCCAACGATCATGCTCCTCCCTCCAGCTTGAAGCCTCAAGGGACGGCCGAATCCCTTCCCGGCCGACACTCGTCAGTTTCCAGTACAACAGACCCAAAACTACAACATCGGCCGTCGGTTTCATCGTCTGGCCCAAGCACTCCTCCTGTATCTCTTGCACACCGGCCCTCAATTGGCCAAGCGGCTGTCCCAATCTCCCAGTCCCCGCCGCCGCCGTACATGTACAACACCCAGCCCATGAATCAACAGCAGATACCATCTCGTCCCTCAACAGCAGGCCCGCTCAACCAACCGCAACAGTACGCACAAGCACAGCCCTTGATGCATCCCCCAATGCCCAATAGCCAGCCTCTCAACACAGCCCCGCAGCAGTTCCAGTACGGCCCAGGACCCGGGGCACCCGTGTTTGCCCAGCCAGCTCCGATGATGCACCAGCATCCATCGTACAATCCTGATGTTCCCCCAGCGCTGCCTCCGCGGCCCGCGACCTCTGTCTGCCAGCACCCAGTACCTCAACAGTACCCTCCAATGCCACAGCAATACGCGCACGCCCCTTACAATCCGCAGACATTCACAGCGGGGCAACAATCATTACCGCCTGTCAACTTCCCTCCCCCTCCACAACGTCCCCCAAATCTGACGTACGGCTCGTCGCTCTCGGCCTCGTCCACCAACTCTTCCATAAGGCCCAAACCCGATGGCAAGCTGTTTAGCACAAAGACGATGAAGAAGCTCATGTCTAAAACATCGAACATGATCGAACAGAGAGTCACCCCGATTTTGGCCGGCCACGATCCACGGTATAAGACGTACCAGCCATCGCCCATGCCTGCACAGGCGTACGGAGGGAGCCCAGGGCCCAGTTCATATAGCCCTGCCTATGTCAGTCCAGCTCCCGGGCAGCCCTCCCCCCAGTTTGCGCCAGGTCAACAGAATCCAGGAAACGGGCAAGGACAAATGCAGTATGGCCAAGGGCCAAGCCAGAATTAGGCGCCCGTGAGGCGCCCGTGGGTGCCAGACGGATACTTTGTTGTTAATTAGTGCATGTCTTGGAGGGAGTTGACCTCCAGTATACGATATATGGCCCCTAGGCAATTTTACTTTTTTTGAAAGAGTGCATAGCATTTCTTTGTAAACATATTGTGTTGGATCGATGAATAGAGAAGGAAAAGTTCATTAGCACCTAGCTAGGAAACTATGTATTCGTGTCGAGACTCGTTAAATCATGTCATCATGGCATCAAATCCTGCATGTCCACATGGTTGTGTATTCCTTCATTTACGCAACGGGCTTGTCTAAGGGAGGGGGAGCCGTGGCAACCTCCTCAACCGCGACGGGCGCGGACACAACCTCCTCTTCCGTTGCAGTGTAAGTTTCAGTCAAGAGTTCTTTGGCGAGCTCGATAGTCGGCTCAGTTGAGCCATTGGTCTTCGTCTCCTTTGTTTCAGGCTCCGAGTCCGTAGTCGGAGCGGTGGTCTCTAAGGCGGGTGCCGGCTTGGTGGTTTGTTCGGGGACTGTGGGTTGTATCTCTGTCGCCTTTTCGCTCTCCTCCTTTACGACTTCTTTTGCATCCCCGGGAACATGGCTGATTTCGGCTGGTGAGACCGGTTCGCCGTTTGAGACCTCTTTGGTCTCGGGTTCCTTGGCCGCAACGTCTTCTTTGGCCTCGGGCACCTGCTTGGTTTCGTCCTTGGCGGCCTCTTCGGCTTTAGCCGCCTCGACAGCACCTTCTTTGACGGCGGGAGTTTCATTGGTAGAAGGCTCGACCTTTTCAGTCTCCTTCTGCGCAAGAACGAGTTCAATGGCTCCGGTACCGGTCTCGTGGCCCTCAAGTCTAGAAACGGATCGGACTTGGAGACCGGCTCGGGCCGCTAGCACGGTAAATTCCTCGAGAGAGCGCTCTTTGCCGGCAATGTTCATCATCATCATGTCGGTGTAGGTGTTGAGGCGGGATGGGGTGGCGGCGTCCATGATTTGCTCGATGATGAGGAAGCGGGAGTCTGGGGCCATTGCGGCGGCGGTTTGCGAGAGGATTTGGACTACGTCGTTGTCGCCCCAGTCGTGGAGGCAGCGGCGGATAAAGTACACGAGGCCGTCTTTCAAAGAGTTAGTTTGACAGGGTGGAAAGGGGGAAAAGTGTAGAAAGAGGGGAGGGGGGGGGGGGGGGGGTTATGTTACCTTTTGTCGGTTGCTCTTTGAGAAAGTCCATGCCCACTAATTGTATATCCTTGAGATCTTTGTCTTCGCTCTGGGCTACAATGTCCATGACACCGTGCAAATCCTGCAAAACACACCTCCCCGAAGGAATTCGTGGAAACTCTTTCAGAATAGCCTTGAGAGACTGTCCCTTGCCACCGCCAACATCAACCAAAAGCGGCCTTGCGCTGTCTGGGTGGGAATTCGCGTACTCGGCGACCCAGTTGAAATCGTAGACGCCAGTAATGGGCTTCCAGGCCTCGCTCGTGGCCATGGACTTCATAAAGGTGCGCATGAGGCGGGGGTCCGAGTTGATGACTTCGAAATTTGTGCACTCTGTTCGATTGTAGGCGTAGGTTACTGGGCAGCCTAGTTGTTCTGTTGGTTCGATGCGGCCTGTTTTGGCGAACCATTCTGGGAGGCGGGACCAGGAGCGCATTGTTAGGTCGAAGCTGGTCGTTGTTAGTTTTCTTTTTTAACTTTTTATCGGATGGGAAGAGTTGGCTTTTTTCTTTTTCTTTAACGTACACTATTTGCATGAGGGCTGTATAGGGATTGTCGTTGTGGAATTGTTTGGAGAGGCGGGTGTGCGCGACTCTGTCGGGTGAGGGTTGGGCTAGAAAGCCTGTTGAGACGAGCATGCGGGCAAGTCGAGCTGGACGGGGGGGGTTCGGGTCAACATCAATTGCAGGAAGAGAGAACGAGGTTCGGCAGTTTTACGCAATAAGAAAAAAAAAGGGAGAGGGAAATAAAACATACTGACGAGAACCTCGGGGGCATCAAGCTTCTCGGCCCATTCCTTGTACGTAATCCCGCCCTCCTCAGGAATCTTCTCCAAAGCATCCCAATCCACGAGCGTGCGCAGAGCAGTGAGTTCACCAATGGTAATGGTGTAGTCTCTCACTAGGTCATGGTCGGCTTGGGCAGCGGCGAGGACGGCATGGGCAGCCTGAACGACTTTTGACCGGGCGGCGGCGGGCTCGGAAGTTGAAGTGGCGGCGGTTTCTCGAAATGCGAGGATCGAACTCATGAGGTCGCAACCGCGTGAGAGGAGGACGTCTGCTTCCGCAAGGAAGGGGGGTGGTGTGCTGGTAGTGGCGGCCATGATTACTGTTTCCTGTGGACTTGATTCCGGACTCTGATATTGGGGAGAGTTTTGTTTTTTTAAGAAGAGATGAGGTTAAGAGCCGTCTGGCCCGAGACTATATATTTCCGAGCGCTTTACTTCAAAGACTGGAATGGAACAGAATCGCTCCAGAGAGAGGAGGATAAGCACATGCGGTGATACAGCCGAACCATGCGGCCATGCGGCCATGCGGCCATGCGCCCGCTTTCTAACCATCTTTCAACATGGTGCATGACAAGAAGACCCGGATTGACGAATCCGCGGCTTCGAGGTCTGCAAAGTGTCGCCACCCCGCCGCCTACAGGGTCAAAGGACTCAATGGCGTCCCCAGCGGAGAATCAATCCACGCAATGGGAATTTGGCCGGTTGCGTTGATTGGGGGGGATTCCATTGTCGGTCGGTTTGGACGCTGTTGGTTGGTGGAAGGAATTGCGGAGTTCCTTTGGACGCGAAGAATGGGATGCGGATGCTTGACAGGGATTATTGGAGTGAGGGGTTCGCATGTTGCATTGATGATTTGTCGCGGCCGGAATTGGAATGGCAGAGTTATGTGAATGGTCTAATACTCCGTAGTGTGTCTCTTATTCTTTGGGCGTTTCCTTTTTTTTCTTCTCTTTTTCACCAACTCCAGCTCTGCAATGTGCATAGCATGAATGCATGCAGGAACGATGGCAATCACAATGAGTGAAATGGACGATAGCCAAAATCTCATCCCCCCGCCGTCAAAGAAACCATTCAATAGAGCGGAATGTTGGCGGCATCAGACGAACCGCTCACGTTAAAAGAAAACTAGTGTCTTCCAACGGGCTCTCTCTGGTTGCCCACTACACCGTAAGTTGGGCCTTCTATCTTTTAGCTGCAGATGGCTTCCCAGACGAACAGACAGCGAGTGGGTTAGGACGACCCCGCTGGCTCGGTGTTGACAGGCCGTGATTGGAGCCGCGTCAGCAGCGCGAGCTGCAGAAGGGGGGAGAACAGACAGATGGGTTAGTACGGAGGATGCGATTAGCACACCGTTCTTAATTATGCAGTGTGAAGAAGGGCCGTCTGTCGGGTCGGTGATGGCACTCAAACGCCGTTTAACCCTAACCCTGTATTAGAGACTTTCACTCTGCCTAGCCTGGCCCAAAATTTATCTTATCGGATAACGATAACAAGCTAGGAAGTACAAAACTTTGACCCCTTCCCCCCTTCCGCCACAAGCCCGCGCTCGAGAGAACAAAGCTCGAGCACAGCCACATTCCAAATCAAACGCGCCCCAGATGTAGTTTACTCCGTATATTCGCCTTTGCCATTTCAGCCCGTCATGTTTTTGAGAACGATTAAAAGCCCCCCGGCCAATGTAACAAGACTTCGTGTCCAGGCACGGCCCTGAGCCCCGTGAAGAAATTTGAGGCCCAGGAAGCGTAGTTTATATCCTGTTCCCCCCCTGACGAAGCCCCAAGAATGGGAAACCGAGATATCTCAAGCTCGCCCCGTTTGCGCCCAAAATAGCCTCATTTAGCTTCAGGGGCGAAAAGGAAGGCCCGTCCCTAAAGTTGGAAAAAACTTGGATTAGCAGGTTTTCGACCCCAAGCACTACTACTCCGTATCCTTAACACTAGCGCCCCGTGCTCTGGAACGCCCACCGCCGCCAATTGGACCTGACCCCTAAAACAGGTACGGAGTAATACTTTGGCAATCTCTGGCCTGGCCTGGCCGCCACATATCCGTAATACGGAGTACTCCGTACGCCCACGCCACATTTTCTCCCCGGGTCCCCACAAGGCGCAGGGCTGTGCCGTGTCTTGTTTCTGCCCCACCTGATCATCTTTCCCTCCAATTCCCCCGATCTCCCAAAGTCTTCCCCAATTCTTCCAAGACTTCATCCCCTTTCCTCGCCTCGGCCTCAAAGAGCTACAAAAGCTTCATTCTGCCCCGCCACATATCGAAACCCCCTATTTCGCCATTGACCTGTCTCACACTTTCTCCCCCCTTTTCCCCCTCTCTCTGTTAGTTAATCTTGAATAATAGAAGAACGTAATCTCCTACCTCTTCTTCCAATCTTCTTCCCTCCTCTCAATCGCGCCTCTCCCCTTTGACCTCCGCCTTTCACCGAGTCTCTGAATCCTTGCGCATACCATGCACCGTCATTGAATACACTCAAACCATGTGCCATACCATATCTGTTTTCCTCCACGATAGCTCTCTCTCATGTCTTGCTTGACTTGAATATGCGACTGAATCTCGCCATTTAAATCGAGAAAAAGAGAGAGACGCAAAGACATGAATAAACACAAACTCTCCCTGCCTCTACAAAAGACTCTTTTCTTGCCCCGTTGGCTCAATACTGCAACTCCATTGTTGACACCTCTCTCACCCTTATGCTCTTGTTTCCTGTAAGATCACAGTGCTGTCTCTGTCTCTGTCTGTCCATTCTCTCAAGTTCTTTCTGCCCAAGAGAAACAGGGGAACGCAATTAAAAAGATGCACATTGACTCACTCAACCCTAGAAGCTGCACAGGGACAGAAATGAGAATCAGAAACCTCGCCGGGCCTCCACTATCCCCGTCTTAAAACAATTAAGCCCTCAAGAAGCTCCTCGTTGACATGACCATGACCGCCGTTCCAGATTCCCACCCCGCCCGCCTCCACGCAGTAACCGATCTGCAGGCCCGACCCTTTCACTATGGTACCTACAACAAGGCCATCCAAAAGAGGCTGATGGCCCTCTACGACGAGCTAAAGGGTCGCCACCGCCGTCTGCGCCGCCAGCAGCTCTACGACTTTCTCGTCATCGGGCAGGGCGAGTCGCCGCAGCAGGTTGCCAGCACACTCGACCCAGCAGTCGCCAAATACGACTTTCCTGATTTTTTGAGGACATGGATGAATTTTGACTGTGATGCCGTCAAGCCGCTTGATCCAGCCCTTGAAGACCAAAACCTACCCATCACAAACTACTTCATCAGTAGCAGCCATAACACCTACCTTCTTGGGAATCAGCTCTCGTCTTCCAGCTCACCCGAGGCCTATTCGGCGGTAAGTGCCGGCCCTCTCACCATCTTTAGTGCCTTTGTGTCGTAATTCCTTAATATTTCCCCACGAACATCGAACGGTACAATAGAGAAACTAATCAAATACTTCCGGAATGTGCAGGCACTATTGCAAAACTGCCGATGCATCGAAATTGACGTGTGGAGTGGCGCCGGGCCAACAGTGGGACGCCCAGAATCCTCAAGCGCCAACGGCGGCCGCCACCGAAGGACAGTCTCTGGAGAGTTGTTTCCAAACGCAGCGGCCGCTGTCAAGGTCGCTGTGGGCGAAACCGTCGACAGGTTCAGAAAGGCAATGGCCGATCGCCCGAGCTCATCCCGAACGCCGTCCCGCTCGCCCCATCGCCCGCCTGGACTGTCGCTTACCCGAGCAGAGCCCCTCACTCTGCACGAGGAGGAACTGTACGCCGCTCCCCGCCAGTCCTCCCACTCCCTCAACCGCACGCCAAACTTTACTCTCACGCGAGCCGAGCCGCTTAGGCCTGATGGCTCCCGGCACTCTTCCCGATCGCCTCACCGCCAACCGAGGCGGGATGAGCCTATCGTGGTGCATGGATGGACACTCACCGCGCCGTGTGGCTTTCGTGACGTCTGCATTGCTGTTCGCGAAACAGCCTTTGAAACTTCCGACCTGCCCATCATCGTAAGTCTCGAGGTACATGTCGACCCACCTGAACAGGAGGTCATGGTGCGCATTATGAAAGAAGAATGGGAAGGCCTTCTTCTCGATGCTGCCCTTGAAGGCTGCGACCCGAAATTCAGGGTCCCGCGCCTTTCCGACCTCCGAAATCGCATTCTCGTCAAGGTGAAAAAGGCGCCTGCCAGCATGGAGATGCAGAGTGCCGTCTCCACCCAATCCAGCCTCTCGCCCACTGTAGTAGTCGACGATACAGCCTCCTCCTCGTCAACCCAAGACGACGACCGAAAGTCTTCGACCCCCTCGTTACCCCCCACGCCGTCCACGCCATCCCATTCTCCCCGCGTGCCTCCTTCGCCTCGGAACAAGACCGGCATATGCGAAACCTTGAGTCGTCTTGCCGTGTATACGCACGGAGAGCATTTTACCTCCTTCACCGAGTCGGGGGCCAAGGGCAAGAAACCAGGCCATATTTATTCCATCAACGAAACCAGAGTCCTCGAGCTATACGACACGAAACGAGATGAAGTTTTCCGTCACAACAAAAACTATTTCATGCGCGTGTTCCCCGATTCCTCCCGCATCGACAGCTCGAATCCGGACCCCTCTCCCTTTTGGCGACGAGGCGTTCAAATGGTGGCCATGAACTGGCAGGAGCTAGACGAAGGCATGATGATCAATCACGGCATGTTCCTCGACACCCCCGGCTGGGTGGCCAAGCCCCCCGGATACCGGAGCACAGACAGAACTTCCACTAGCCATCTGGATGCTGTGACGGGACGTCAGCTCAGCCTCCACATCACCGTCCTGGCCGGCCAAAACGTCTTCCGGTTGGGTTCGAACCGGTGGTCCATGCCACGCGACAACCAAGACCTTCGGCCCCAGGTCAAGTGCGAACTCCACGTCGAAAAGTCCAAGGAAAACGTAAAGGAGGCTTCCAACGGAAACTTCTTCCATGCCTTCTCCAAGGAAATCGAATGCAAGACCCGAACCGGCACCGGCCGCTCCCACCACCCCGAATTCGGCCCTTTCGGCGCCGCTCTGTCATTTGATCGCATCCCATGCGTCGTGGAGGAGCTCAGTTTTCTCAGGTATGTAACAAAGCCACCAACCCCTCTCAATCTTACGCCTCTCGCCATTCCTACAAGTGTGCTTGGCTCCATCTCCTCTCTCGCCCACCGAGTGCAAATCCCGCAGCCGGCAGGATGCGCTTTATTCCAAGCCTCGCTTAAACCATTCCCACCCTGCGAATACGAGCAGGGCTTGCCACGTGTATGTGCGGGTGTGTGCGGGTGTGTGTGAGTGTTACAAACACGAAGGAAACCACTTTTCTGTCATGCGTCTGGTGCCTGTAAGTCCTCATGGAAATTGCTCTCATGGGCAGGCTTATATGACAGAGCGTCGTATGCCCAAGCGAACCCCTCCCCCACAGATACCCACTGTCTATTGTTACGAGTTTCTCTTGGGAAGTCCTGAATACGAGAACCAAACCCTCGGGCATTCAAATATTGACCACAGACGATAATTGGTCAAAACGAGGGTGCCATGTGTTTGGTTGGTATGACCAAATCCGCCCCGCCTGCTACGTCAAACCTCGGAATTGTAGCAGGATTCTGGAAGGGCACTTTGGAGGTCCTCCTTCTGCCGTGTACACATCCTCATCTTCGTGTTAGAAGTCGTGCTACGGTTCCTAGTGGCCCATAATATTATGGCCATTTATGGCCATTAGTGGTCTCCTTGCCAGACACCCGTGCTGGCCGACACACTTGTGCAATATGCCATCCGACTGCCTCTGCGGAACCATTGCTTCACTCCTTTAAATCCCTCGATTAAAACACAAGCAATTTTGGGTTATAATCGCTCGTTCGCATTTGTACTACAGATATTGACAAAGTTCTCGTTCATTAGATTCAAAGTTGAAAACGACTCTACTCTCGGCGGAGGTGATTTACTGGCCTGGGCATGCATCCGTCTAGATAGACTCGGCCAAGGTTATCGTTTCGTCCGTTTATATGACGCAAGGGCGGAGCCAATACCAGATGGCAGACTTTTCATCAAAGTGACCAAAGTATTGCGCAATGACAGTCTGCCCTCGAGCTCTCATTAAAATTTCAGCTCCTTTTCGAATTAGCACCACAGCAACAATTTCTTTCCTTCTCATCCAGAAGAGTGTATACAGACCTTGTATCATCCTCAATATTTGCTTGGCAGTATATGGTTCTCTGTCTCATCGCTATTTTGACCCGAGGTGAAACTCGAATTAGAACAGGGGGCGAGTCCAGGTTATCCTAGGAATATAGTAAAATTAGTATCCTCAAGTTGGATTTTGATCATCAAACTCAGTGTCCGTGTTGCAAAGAAGGAAACCTAGACAAGCTGAGTGAGTAATGTTGACCATTTCGCCAATGACCATATCTCGTTGGTAACCTCCTAAACTTGTCGCCCAAAGTTTGATGTTGTGTAGCTTCACTCTTGCCTTGCAAATCTGACGACTGAGATTCAGAAAGTTTTACAACACAAGCGCTGGTATTTCGGGTGACCAACCGGTAGAGGCAGCATCCCCGTTCACTCGTTCGGGAGGGGACACTAGCTGGTACATCGGCCTCATGTTGCGCTATCACCTGAACCGAGGCAATAAATAGGAAATATCTCCGACGAATTTTAGAATTCTGGATCTTGCGACAATGCCAGCTGTCAACCGGAGAAGTTGTTGAGTATCCGACTTATTGTTATTAGGCAACATACAGACCTTGGCCCACCATAGTCTGTCAGCTGTCAGCTGAAAAAGGCCTGCGCTGATTGACAATGGGATGCAGAACGGCCCTCCTATTGGCCAATACGCCAATATCCTAGCGTTGCTGGATGTCGGAGCAAAGGGATAAATCCATGGACCATGGCCGGGATGGATAGTTTGGAATGGCAGGGTGATACTCTCCCATCTGTAAGGCAAACCCTTCTTCATTACTGGACACACAGGGCCAGGCGTGTTTCACGCGGCAGAGACAAGATGGCGGAAGGAAGCATTACCTGGCGGAATGTTCCGTGGAAAAAAAGCCATACCTAATCTTCATACCTTCTCCAAACCCAATGAGAGGGAAAGACGGCAGGCCAGCAGTGCGGCAATCAATCGACCTTCAACCACGACGACTCCATATGCGTGCAACCTCAGGGCAGGCTGCCTTCGGCATGTGTCGGGGCAAGTGGGCGAGGATACCTTGGAAGACAGCATGCACTCCCAGCATTGACCGACTGCTCTTGGGGTGGGTACTTGCTGCATGGATCCCGACAGTCTGGATTCAGACGGGATGCTCGACGCGGAGGCTAGTTCAGCAAGCGGAGCTGGTCAGCACTCCCAACCACCGAAGTGTTGATTTGCAGGGCCAGACAGAGAGGGTGCGTAGCGTGTCTCAGCCAGTTGCTTGTTCTGAATACCTTCAGTAACGGCCCTGGCTGGGGCGCTAAACATGGTGTCACACTTCAGAAATATCATAAAATGATCGTCCGAATGAAACAACTCCCAAGGCCTCCAAGACGTCACCTGACTTCTTTAGAACAATCCCAGTAGATAAGGAAATTGAATGTCTCGGGGACGGATGGCTCAGTATGCCTTGTATTCGATACCCAGCCGCGCATCATGGCTTCTATTTTTTTTTCTCCTTCTACCTTCCGATAGCCCTCTGAAAGTTTAATATCCGGGTCTTCGTACTTAACGCCGAGGGGTCAGCTTCTGTTGTTTCTGGCTGCCTGAAACGAACCACGCTGCAAGGCTATGGGGGCTAAAATGTGAACAATCCAGCTTTTCTCGTCGACGATGAGTTTGCTATGCATCATGCAGAGACAAAAGGGCCATAATGTCCCAAAAGGACGAACTGTGTTCAGCATTCCCAGCTGTCGTCAAGACTGGAGCTTTGGAGAAGGACCTTTAAATCCCAACGAGAACTCAAATTTACCTAGGTTATCGGGTCCTGATATTAGCTAGCGGTGATTACTCCATAGTCTATCCCCAGCTGGACTCACTGGGCTGAGATTGCTCTGCAGGGGCAGAGTTCAATACAGTTGGTCTCTCTGGCAGGGGCGATTGGCTGGAGAGTTTTTCTCTCTCCAAAAACCAAAAAAGGAAAAAAAAAAGAGTGCAGAGTAGCAGAAAAAGCAAACATAACTGCGATGCCAATCCCTTTTACCAGTCTAGCTCTCATTGGGCTAAGGGAGAGAGAAAAGAGGCCAGGTCTCGGTAGTGGCATATCGTGACGTTCCAACCAGGGGTGAAAAAGTCAGTTGAAAAGAAAAGAAACGGGGGTCTTTACAGTTTTTTGCTTTCTTGCTTCCGTACTCGCCGATGCTGCAAAGATTAACGAAATATGAGCAAAAGAAACTTACAAGATGCCACTGCTCGAGAGTCTCGGCAGTACTCTGTCAAGATACTGGACAGGCTACCAGGGGGAGGCAGCCAACGAGGAATAAGAAGGAGACTACCACAGGCATGCATTTCCGCATTTTATTACGCCATCCGGGGTTGATGTCCCTGATTGTGGACCGGATTTAGTCTTCAAGCATTCATGCACGCACTGCTAGGATTGTGCTTTGGCTGGCCAAAAATCTTTCCCATTGCATCTCAGCGCAGTAGTGACTATGCTGAGGAGGGGTTGCTGTCCTGCATATGGTTACATACTCCGTACAAAATCGATGCTAGAAAAAAATATGACGGAACAAGGTGTTCCATGTCAGCAGCAAGAAAGCCGGGGTAGTGATCGGGCCAAACTAACCACTTTCAGAAGGGAGGTACGGAGTATGTCACGAGTGTAATAATAGCGCAGAAAATTCAGCAAAGACTGCTGGATGGATTTCCTGCACTCAGTATGGTGCAGAAGTAGACACTGCATGCACCGGGTCCTCTTGAAACAAAGACACCACTGTGGGCCGACTAGGCGCTCACCGGTAGGGAGCTAGCATGTCTAGGGATGGTTCCGAGGATTTCAGAGCTGAAGCACACACCGCCTGGTGCACCCGGTTAGTGTTTTGCAGCCAGAAACCAATCAATGCTTGAGGAGGTGGCCAAGATGTAAGATGCATATATGGTGCCGGGGAGGCATCCCATGACATGTTCACACGCACACACACACTGCTTTGCGCTCTCAAAAGATGTTGCTTTTTATGCTTGTATATGTGCGTGTTTTTTTTAATAGAACGGACCGACACGGCAATGAAGCGGGGATGTCTCGAAACCACAACGGCACAGTCCAGAACCTTTGGCTTGGCCATCTCGAGCGTTGCTGTATAGATAGTAGAGACAGCTCTGCATGGTATCGGGAGGTAGTGACGACCATGAAGGACTCGGTTTCTGTGCCAAATCATGTCGGACGAGGTTGTATGAAGGAGACTGAGCGAGCTGTAATGACAAATTTGGATGACCAGTCCTGCTCATGTCAAAACGGTGCATCTGAGCTTGCATATTGCAAGAGGGGTGTGCATTGAATATTGTGAGGTGTTATCAAGACGAAAGGTATCGTTAATGGACGTATTAGAGGGGAAGAGGCGCAAGGAACAAAATGTTCCTGGCGGTTCTTCGGAGACGAGACAGACAATTGCTTTTTGAGATATTAAGTCCCGGGTTTCTTAGCCAATTAAACATCGGCCTTCTCAACATCTTGATGTCAGCTAAAGTATCAGAGCATGACCAGCATGGCGGTAGTGAAAGGAAAGGTCAACCAAGAGGCGTACGGGGACTTACTCGAGCTTGCTCGACAGTACGAAATCGCTGCCTCTGTAACTCCAGGAAAACAAAGCAATGTGCTACTGATCGATGTGAGAAAGACAAAGGGCGTAGGGCATGGTGAGAGGATGGGGAGGACAGGAAGGGAGAAGAGGATCTTCTCCGTACAAAACGAGGTACGAAGTGGTTGTGGTTGGCTGCTTAATTGTGGGTTTTTAGGTTTCGAGAAGGAGCAGAATGGAAGGAGCGGTGGCTCGTAGCTACTAGGAACCGGAAATAGAAGGTGCACTCTTGAAGCCGTGTCAACGACGAAGAGTGATTTTGAGAAGGAGCGGGCTGATAGAGTGCAGCTGGTTGCAAGTGTTGAGACCCTTTTAGCTAGATACATAAAGCCCATGCTTATTTACTGCCCTTCCGAGATGTCTTTCTGAGATTCCCCCTCCCATTTCAACCTCTTTCTTTTTTACGGCAGGCTCGGCTCGTATTTTTGTTGTATTGTCCTTTGTTTTTTTTTTCTTCTCTCCTTTAACCGAAAATTTTCTTTTCCCACACGCAAAGACTGGGCTTTTGAAAGAAGGCAATATCAACAACTAAAACAATAAAAATAACAATAAAAGTTACTCAGGAATTGGTTTTCTTTTTTCTCATTTGATCTGTTTTGACTAAACTTAAAACACCAACTATTTTTATCATAAAAGCACGGTCTGTAAACTACAAAGGTTCATGAGGAGCCTTAGTGAGCACACCGAACAGCTGACTTGACTGGCCTAGTTTCTGAAATTTGTACTGGAGAATAGATTTTATGACGAGGTCGTGTTCTGAATTCGATCAAAGTCATTTAGGGAAATGAGAATCGGATCACTTGAAGATGGAACAAAAAGAAGCAAAGAAAATCCAGGTTTACTAGTGGTGACTGAGGTTGTCGTAGTTAGTTTCTTCATGGAGTGGTTCCTCTCTCGCGTTCGATTGGTAACACCCTTGAAACGGACACGCCCCCTCCCCTCCCCTCCTTCTCGGTACCACAGCCCTGGGGCTGATGTTGGATAGACGGCAGGGTGTATTTTAGACAGAGTACGGAGTAGTTCGTTGATGTTTTTTTTCGGACAGGGATCTTTTCGGGAGCAGCTCGTTTTCTTCCTTCCTCTTCCCTCTGTCATGCGTGCTCTTATCTGCAACCATACAAGCCATGTACTCCGTACTCCGTTGAGCCGGGTATACGGAGGGTTTCTTTCGGATTCCCACAAGTAGCACGTACGAGAAAATCCCGTTCCTCGGTATGACTTGACGGAGCTCTCAGACTTGCATCCTGCGTCTACTCGCTCTGATTCACCCTTTTCCCACAATGCCGTGGCCGGTGCCTACCCTTCTGGGTCTCTGGCTGCGGTTACACAATCCTTTCAAAAACAACGTCGACCCCTGTCTTGCTGGCGGGGTCGTAAGCTTCGCAATAATTGGTAGGTAACCAGCCACGCGCTCCCGATACGAGCAGCGTACCATCAGCCCAACCGTTT
>JADHKT010000031.1:172127-236281 GCA_019925285.1 Graphium sp. VPRI43844 | reverse complement strand
GCCCCCCCCCCCCCCCCCCCCCCCCCCGCGCGCGGGGCGAATGTCTTTTGGACCACCCAGGACCACAGGGGACACAGGGGATGTGGTTCTTCTCAATGGGCCCGCCTGCGCAACGTTGGTTGAATCCTGACCAAAAGTGGTTTCTGATGTACTGTAACATTTGGATTATTGCATGAAGGATCTAAAGGGTTTAGTTGCAAGAACTCCACCACACCAAAACTTGGTGGTCCTATGAGATCCGTTCTCCTGGACGTAATAAAATTCTGCCTACCAATACTTGGTGCGCGGCGGTTCGTAGCCTGGATTAGCTATCTCTTAGCCAATCTTGGATAGCTTGACACATGAAAAGGCAGCCAACGCCTTCCTAGCTGCACATGTCGAAAAGGTAGCAAGGAGGTTGTCGATATAACGGACCCCCCTCGGATCGCTGCTAACCAAATCCATGACTGTATGTGGGTGTATAACTACAAGTTCGAACAAAACGGCAACTTGCAATCAACAAAGGCACGCCTTGTGGTACGAGGAGATCAGGAGTCGAGGTAGTGAGGAGACCTACGCAGCAACCCTTATAGCATAATTATTTTGACTCCTTATCGTAAAGGCAGCTAGAGAGGGCCTTGAAATACGCTAGTAGGACGCAGTTAATGGCTTCGTCTACATGAAACTCGAAATCACTAGTCTTTATAAGGATGCTAGAGGGCTATAAAGAGCCAGGTAAGGTGTTGATATTATTGAAGAAAGTGTTATATGGGTTAAGGGTACCACTACTCCTATAGAACAGAGATAATACGGAGTAAAGAGTTTCGAGAACTAGGGTATTAGTAAGCTAAAGACAAACCTGTTGCTTCATAAAAGGTAACTATATTACGGAATATTTTGCTCTATATTGACGATTTCCTGGTGGCCTTTCCTCCAACTGACGAAGAGAGAGAGAGGTCGAAAGCTGATTGTGAGAAGCTTCAAAAGAGATTCAAAATACCAGGAGGAGAGCCTTTAAAGTGGGTTCTTGGAATCGAGGTTATTCGAGACCTCAAAAAGAAGAGAATCTGGTTCTCACAACGGTCAAATATCGAAAAGATCGCGAAGCTGGTTAAAACAAAGTCAAGAGCGCCAGCCACACCAATCGGAACAGAGAACTTAGTTCGTTGATCTATGCTGTGATCAGCACTCCATCTGAAATAGCTTTTGCAACATCACGGCTTGCACGCTTTATGGTGAACCCTTCACAGGCACATATGGATGCTGTTGAGAGAGTAGTCAATTACCTCTATCACACCCGGGACCTCTACGGTCTATTATGTTAAATCTAGCGAAATGACTGCTGACGGCCTCACGAAGGCTCTCTCCAAGGGTCAATGGGGTCGATTTCTAGGGCAGTTGGGGTTGGAACCAGCGGCGAAGGATCACTACTCCGTAGATTGCCGCGAAATCTCGTGATGATTTTGGTCATATTTTGTAGCTTCATTTTAGGGCATTTGACCTTGCAATTGAAGTTAAGGAGGAGCGTTGACCAAAAATGGTTTCCGAGGTACTGCAACATCTGGATTATTGCATGAACAATTTAAAGGGTTTAGTTGCAAGAACTCCGCCACACCAAAACCTGGTGTGCGGTTCGGAGCCCCTTAATGGTGAATACACAACAGATTCAACGAACAAATCCTTTGCAGGAGCGACATTCTGGGCCCTAGCTCAATACGGAGTACGGTAGTCGCACACCACACCGTCTCCCCTCCGTTATCCACACCCTCCATTTCCTCCTACGCCCCCTGGGGCAGCATGCCATCTGGACCAGCCCAGCCTGGGTGGTCAAGACGGCTGCGGTGAACCCCCACCCCTCTCCCCTCCCGAAGCCACCACGAAGCCACCGTTCTTTACTTTCTTGCCTTGCTTCCAAATCCTTTTGCTTCCTGTTCAGTGCTATTCGACTTGTAGTTCCCCCTGGTGATCGTTCAGTCCTGTACGGTGATCCGAGGGCTAATCTTCATTGTCCTTGGTTTTTTTGGGTAAAGAAACCGAAAAAAAAAAGATAGAAAAAGCAACAATGGATATATGGACAAGTAACAAGTTGAGAGGGTCGAAAAGAAAACTCCAGTCGAAATAAGGGCCCACAATTTACTTTTATTCTTGATACTTGATGATGCTGTTCTACCTGTGTAGTCACTAACAAATGGGTTGACTGTCTGACAGAATAATATCCGGCCTTTCTTCTTTGACCGGGGGGGTGGCCTCGTACGCGAAATCTGTGTCCATCTTTGAATTGTCTCTTTTTCTTTTTTTCTTACCTGTACTTTTCCACCCCTTCCCGCTGGAAATGACTGTCAAGGATATAAGCTTTCTTCCTATTTCCCTGTCCAAGGTTACTAGGCCCCCCCCCATAATTGAGCTAAAAAAAAAAAGAAGAAGAAGCAACCAACCTCTAGTGAACAGACGAAGCTCACTCCATTCACCATAGCTCCGAAGCAAGCAAGTATATATATACCTACACTTCCCCATCCCTTTCCATCCCATCCTCAGTTATATCCAGCCATACCATTCAAATCATCATCGTTTTGCATTTCCGCAGTCTGGCATAGCAGCATAGTATCTCAGACTTGTTCGCTTTTACATCACTCTTATATCTTGGCCATTGTTCTCATCGTCACAACCCACACCGCCAAAGACACACCATTTGATATCCCTTTGCCTACACTTTACGGCTGTTAACAACTCTAATTCGAATTGACATCTGAGCCGCCGGAAAAAAAGCCTGCTCTCTCTCTCTCTCTCGCAAAACCATCTTTCCAAGTCCTACCAGGAACAATGGTGTTGCCAACCAAGTGCCAGGGCCATGTCCCCGCCTCGCCACTGCCGCAAATAGACTCGTTGCCGGCATTGCAAGATCTCCGAGGTCCTACCATGGTCCCGACAGTATGTATCCAGCCCAATTCTCCGGCCACAGACCATTCTCTCTTACTAACAAACTCGCAAAGGTCCCTGGAATGCGATGCCCAACATGCGCGGCCCGAGGAAAGGAAGTATGGGTGATCCCAGGCAGGTCCTGTGGTTACTGCGGAACCCCCATCGGTTAAGGAAGTGGTGAGTTGGAATCCGCGCCAGCAACTCGGTTTCACACAGTGTTGCAGGTTATCAAGAAGCTTTAGAATAACAGCTAACCAAAATCCCCAGGTGCCAATTCGAACGGCGAACATTGACTGTTCAGCGATTCGAGTCCGTGCCAGTCAATCATTTTCTCTCCATCTTGTCTCTCTCCCCTTTTTTCATGTGGTTTTTTTCCCTGGTTTGGGGGTAATAGGGTGTTCTTTTTCGGCATTTATGGCACATTGGAAGGTGTTTGCGGTCAAGGTAGACGGGGAGTTTGCTTAAAATGGGTTCTTTGGTTTCCTGGTCTTCTTTCCTTCTCCCTTTTCATCTTCCTTTCAGATGGGAATCCCATGGTTTGTTTCACTACACTCTAATATTTGGTTTTCCATTTCCTTATTGATATGTCACATTCTTTCCCCACCCTTGGTACTTTTTTGCCCATCTTGTGATTTTGGGGCCATTTCAGCGGCGACGGGGTTAAACACCAGTGGAGATATGGACCAAGCTACTGTCAGCTCGGGCCTAGACGCGAGGAGGGTGCAGTGGGGAGAAGGAGAATACGGAGTAGGCTTCGATAGGTTCCGGGGGATGGAGTCTAATGAATGGATACTATGGATACAGGTATGAAGGATCATGACGTACAGGTGGTGGGCTCTTACTCCGTGAGGAGTATGACCAGCGAACGAGGAGTGCAATTTCGTGATGAAGAGTTTCAGGGAACTAATGCCACTGACAAAAAAGGAGTATCTGCTGACTTGCAGGGGGGATGGCATAGGAAACAAACCCTGGTCACTGCAACTCGGAGACCAGTCGTCGCCCGAAAGATTGGGGGTCGGTGAGAGGAAAAGAGGAATGAGACACGGAAGAAAAACAAGGCAGAGTTTGGTTTGTTTCTATCGCCCCCCTCCCCCCAGGGAAGCTGGAAGATGGATAGCCTGAAGACGAAAGGTGGGGGATATGGGGGATATACGGAGTATGTGAATCCATTGCCAGGTTTGGAGCGAATATAGCAATAATAAAACGCGATTTGCGACCCTTTTTTTTTTTGTCCCATTCCCCCCCCCTTTGAAGACATTTGAGTGAAAAGTCAATGGTCAACTTTGATGCTAAGGTTCCTGTTGTGTGAGCTGACCAGGAACTATGGAGTGGGCAAAGATGAGCACGACTCCATCCACTAACGGGACAGATTTCGTCAACGGAGCTGGACTGCAAGTGGGGAAGAAGTTTAGTTAGGGGAGGAGGGCGGGGGGGGGGGTTCGCATTTACTCGGTAGGTAAATGTTCAGCATCGAGAGGTATGGAGTCATTCGGGGTATTAGTCTGCATGGCTTGTGAGATATCTGAGGCTTGTCGTCATAGCGATGGACCTTCCGCGTCCAATCAACTGATAACACTCCAGTAAAACCTACAGAGTAGTTTAAATGGGAGGGTAAATACGGAGTAGAGTCCAAGAGGTTGGATTGGAGTGTGGGTCGCCTGCAGACAAACAAGGTCACGGGTGTTGCCAAATCTTCTTTTCCATCAGCCCTGTACGAGAAGAATTCGAAACTCAATGTGGAAGTAAAAGATGCATGGAGTGAAAAAAAAAAAAAAACAAAGGATGGGCGCATTTTGACGTCAGTTCTCCAGTGTCTCGCCTGTACATGTACCAAGTATTTTAGCTCCTTGTCTTTCGCTTATTTACCTTCTGTGTTCGTTCCTCTTAGCCCCAAACGATCAGCCCAAGGCACCCTGATCTACCAGGGGTTCTGGGGAGGGCGATGTCCTGTTGACACATGTGGGGAAGACTGTGGACGGTGTAGCCTATCGCTGAACGTTGTCGGCGGCAGTACGGAGTATGTATCACGAGCATTTTTTGCGGCAAACATGTGGTATGTATTATATTAGGATTCTCATCCTGCCCCATATCGCAGAGTGATATCTGAAAGTGGGTAGCCATGGGTGTCAGCTCGTCAAACCACGGATTCAACTCCGTAGTTGGCTGTGGCCGAAACGCGCTACTCTTCGACACCGCCTTGGCGGTACTCTTTCGTGGTTCCTAAGAATCGATTAAACCAGTCTCGGCTTAGGCTAGGCGGATTTTCTCCTTCATAAATGGGAATTGATAAAACATCGTGAAGGCCAGAGCAATGTCCTGCAGGGCGGCCTTGGCTTTTCTCAGCTTCTCACTTTTTGGGGTTAGGCGGGGCAATTAAACCACGATCATGTGGCGGCTCATGATATTACGGAGTATTTCGCTCGCCCCTTTTTCTGTTCCGAGTTCATGGAATTTTCGACGAGTGCTACGGCATCACACATCTCAGCCTGGTATGAACCGGGCTTTTTATTTTTATTTTTTTTCCTCATTAAGGGAGATGATGTGAGGGAAAGGTGGGGGTAACAAGCCTTCCGCTCATGAATTAGGTGGGGTCCTCTCTCTCAGTTTCGAGATTCGGCGTTCCAAGAACCATCAAGGCAAAGCTTGTGCGATGCAGGTGGGCCTGAAAGAGACAATGGCAGTCGACATATGACCTAAACACACTATCCATTATCCCACATGTATGGAGTAGCTCAAACGGTTGAGTACAAGTACGGTGTATGGACTGCAATCTGGGTTCTTGACCAATCAGACATGGGGGTTCTTGACCATGACAATAAATCTAGCTCCGTCTTGAGCAACTAACTGCCCACGGCACCAGTGTGGGAAAAGGGGGCTGGCAATCAACGGCCGAGATTTAACTCCGTACGCAGGTCCAGTGATGAAATGGTGTGCCTCCCCAAGGCCCCTTATCAGCCATAATATTCGCCGATACCTCTCGTGGCTTTTGTGACGAGTCAGCTTCGTCCATTGAGTGGTTATTGGATGCGCGCACGGATAGAAGCCACTGTGGAGAATAGGGACCGGGGGAGAGGTTTGGTATTCCCGGGACCATGGATTCAAGGGCCGGTATTCGCTCTGATTTGTTCAAGCATGGTGAGATTAGGCGATGACAGGGGAGATCTTCACCAGGAGTAAGGGCGGATATGGATGTGGATGGTAGGGGTAGGGGTTCGGCAACGCGGCGAAAACATACGGAGTTACGGAGTACTTGTACACTGTCTGTCCATCGGTCGACTCCGACAAGGAGAATTCTTTTTTCTTTCAGCGCAGCCAGTAATTAGGTCTTCAAATCCCCTTTCCAGGAGAAAAAAGAAGGAAAAGAAAAAAAAAGGGATCACAAACCCTGCCATCTTCTCCAGGTCGCGGCCTCATTTTCTATACCACTCTTTGACCTGACCAACCAAGATGGCCCAGCATTTAAAAGGCATTAGGTGCTTGGGGCACTCTTGTACTCAGGTCTCCTGATTTTCTACCTAGGTAGCCTGGTGGTTTGTGGTAGTTTAGTGGCACGAAAGGAAAGGAAAGGATAAGTGATAGCTCATAATTCGAAACTCGACAGCTAGGAAAAGAGCGAGAAAAAGAAAGGAAAGGAAAATTTTTTCAGCCATTCCCTCGCACTTTCCCATCGTATTTCTCTTTTTACGTTCAAATTTTATTGAAGGGCTGTAATAATACTCCGTATGGAGAGAAACTCCGGAGTAAGCAGGACAAAAAAACCACACACAATTAGCCCCATGTCGAGTTCTCGTTTCCTCACATGCTCCGAGTCGCACAGGAGACTAGGGTGAAGCAAACCCCAGAATGATCCTCTCACATTTGCCAATCTGGCCCGACCATTCAACCGCCCCCCACTCGGGAGAGCTTCCCGCATTGAACATGTTCCATCTAATCGAGAAAAGCGGCATTAGAGGGCCGCGACCCATGCCCGTTGCAGAGCTTGTGGAGATCGTAAGTTTACAAGGGAAGGCCAGGTCTAGTGTATCCCATCACTGAGATAAATGCTACCCTATTTACTCCGTACGGAGTACAACAATGCCCTCTTCGAAACATACCAGACATGCGATAGGACCAGGCGTAGGCTACACTCGCCCCATCACGAACTAGTCTGCAAAGGGAAGGCCTTTTGCAGTTTAAATGATAAAGGGATGGAGGCGGGGAATGACCCTATGGTGGACAGACAAGGGAGATGTTGATGGTCGTCAATCGTGTCCTCATCGCGCTCCCCGAAGCTGACGGCTAGGGCAACGCTGCCACTCAGGATGAAAAACGCCTAGGGTTTTGTGAACAGCTGGGTCCTGAGATTTTGGTCTGCCAATCTTTTCTTCTCAGAGGAGAAACAAAATTGTCAATCGTTTGGAAATTCGTCTAAAATTTATTGCCCGCGCCAAGCGTCGCAGAACCACAAAACCCCAGAACAGAGCAGCTCAAAAGTGGTTTGACGAAAGGCCGGCCAATGACGCATTAATGGTGTGGAATGAAATTGGAAAGCCAGGACCAGCAACAGTTTGACATAATACGGAGCGAGAAGAAGGCCCAGGCCTGTCCTCGTCTGGCCAAACCCCCACTTTGTATGTCACACGCCCCCCTCCATCACTATCCCGACAAACAGGTTTCTGGGAATGCCAGGGTGCCAGGTGGGAGCAAAGCGACCTAACCCTCGCTTCTCAATGCACGCGCACATCCATGAAAACCACTGGGTTGGTTTTTTGGTTGGTGTGGTGCCATTTAGACAATAAGTCGATCTCGGCATTTTTGAAGATACGGTGAGTTTAAATTACCATTGCTAATTCTGCGACCCTTCCTCCACTCCTTCCTTGTCAGCCCCCGCGCACTCAAGTGACACCCTAGGACAAGCTCACGTACGCCTGGACACGCCAAATTTCGCTGCCCGATGCCCCTTCTGTCAATGATGTGGTCACGGACCTCCACCTCCCCATGTCTGCTGCGGGGCGATCTTTCTATTCTCCGAAAGAGGCACCGTGCCAGACTGGCGGTTTGCGCGGTTATGAATGAAGAGCTACAGTGGTACCGAATTCTCCGTTTCAACCCCATCATATCATATTTCCTAGATGGAAGATGCCTCCCTGGGCATGTCTGAGACTTAGTCCAACCTGTAGCTCATGCCGGTGTTTCTCTAATACTGAGACAAACGACATGTCAAAGCTGTGGAAAATACTCCGTAGCCACAATAGCAAGAAGGAGGCTGCTTCCCGAAACACAAATGCCAGATTGACGAATTGCCAGGGTTCTGCCAGTTGTAAACCAGGTGCCAGGGAATGGCAATAGGTGGAAAAAGAAACGAAAGGGGGATGGCAGATAATGGCGGTGTGAGGATGGGAGCTGAAAGATGGGAAAATTAAGATGAGGACTGAACAACACCCTTTCCACCCATTCCCACACTGCCCCTGAACCAGATGAATACGATGAACAATTGGTCCCAGGCAAGGCACGAAATTTGTTCTTTGCGCGTCATCTCATCGTAACTGCTCGTAAGCAGAAAATTACGACGACAAGAGCCCTTCATCCCCTGGGTTTCTTGTTCCCTGTCGACTGCAAATTGATTGCCCATCCTCGCCGATCAAGGCAGCTGACAGCGACTTGTTTCAAAAGCCAAAAATAGAATGATGTCCTGATCCCTTCAATAATATCCTCCTCGGCATCGTCCTCTCTGCGACATACTCCGTACTTTGGTGTTTAGCTCTGCAAGGGTCATGGTCACGAGAGTTGGAGTGTGACCAGGAAAGCGGTGTAGAAATCTGTCTTTTATCCTGCGGTGAGTATTTGCAACACCAAGTGTGCAGTCTTGTCACCGAAAAGAAACCCCAAAATGTGACAGAAAAGAAAAAGGCTGCGGCCGAACAGACCTGCAGTCCCCAGCTGGGACGTGAGACAACAGACACCATATCCGACTTTTCTCCCCCCCCATTCGCAACGTTGAGGATTTACCCTCCAAACCCAAACCACACTAGGGGGAACAGTACCTAGCCTTATGGGTGGCTTACATTCCTCTCCATTGACGTCTTGCTTTTTCCTATCCTCTAATTTTCTTCATACACAACTTTGTAATACCGTACCGGTCCCTACACTAGAATGGTCTTCGGCCATCTAAACCCCTACCCCCTGGGCGTCATTTTCTCTCCCGGCGACGCCAATTATGAGCCGGCCCAGCCCTGTATCTTTCCCATTGCCTGTATTGGAGACGTTCCATGTAAACTTGCGTGATTGCGTCCGCCCATCTCTACGCCTGGCCACGTGCACATTCAACTCGGGCTCGCCGTTAGCATCGTCGACAATCTCGAGCCGTATCTCGCGCGGCACGCCTGTCGTGCTACTCAGGGATGTTCCTTGGGCGCTCTTGACCCAGCCGGTACCATGAGCTTGGGTGAACGAGGCGCCATCGAGCTTCTTTGGCTTGGTGCCTGCCTGGCCTGCTTGTTGCTGCTGGGGTTGTTGGAAAGGGCCGCGGCTCTCGTGCTTATCAAGTGCGACATAGCAGTGACTCGTGAGGGAGTTGCACACGGCGAACCGAAGATAGTACTTGAGCTCGTCGAGGGTTGGGTATTCGCGGAATGGGGGGGCCGTTTCGGCCAAAAGGTTCGGATGCTGGGGAGTGGGTGAGTCGACTAGCGTGATGAAATATTGGGTGGTGTACGAGGTCCGTGCGGCGATGGAGAGACGGGTGGTGGAAGTAATGGTGAGATCGATTGAGAAGTTTTGCGGGGTGAGTTGGCTCGCAAGGAAAGTCTGCGCGGGACTGTTGCGGTGGCCCTTTGCTGTGGTACTGGTGAGCTGGTCTAGGGGTAGAGGGTTGGAATATTTGAGGACGAAGGTGGCCTCGCGGTTGCCTGCATTTGTCATGACGCGTACTAGCTTGCCAATGTAGTCGACGCAGTTGCGCAACGACTCGGTGTGTATTAGGTGAGTGATGATGGGCCGGAGGAGGACCTGCGGGTAGCCACGCGGCCGAGTTTGATTGGGCATTCCGGGTCGGGAATGTATGCTTGCAGCTTGGCTGTGTGCATGGCTGAGGAGCAGCTGTAGGGTGAGTCGCGCACCTTCGGCCAGTCTGTCATCTGGCAAGCTCTCTACTGGCTGTCCCTCATGGTCGGCCGTGGCTACGAGTTCAATAACGAGCTTTCTCGTATCGTTGAGACTGTATGTCAAACGGGATCCATCATTCTTCACGCCGTAGGAAAGGAGATTGCGCGCCTCAAGTTGAAGTTCGTGCCACAGTTCCTGAGCTACAAGTGTATTGCGGGCCTCCAGAACGCGTGCCTCGAGGGGAGCGTCTTTTGTCGCTGGCTTAGCCATTTGTGAGCGGCCGGTGACTTCACCGTTGGTCTCTATTTGGACTAAGAGTCTCTGCGAGCCGCTTCCAAGACGACCCAAGTCGAGTTCGACGCCCCCCTCGTCGTCACGCCGCATGGGGGCAAAACTGACATTTCGGAAGGAAGGGGCAGCTGGAAAAATCCGTCAGTACTTTGCATGAATGACATTATAAAGGGTAACACAAACACTGACCTTCAATCGAGCCGAATCTAACACCAAGTGTATGAGGCTCGTTGGGCAGTCTGGACACGGACCACCCGTGATTACTGACACTCAAAACATCCTTCCAATACCGAGACTCTTTCTCAATCTCCTTTTCTAGGGCGGCTACGGCATCTAAAGCAGCATCCCTCGTGCTAGATATGTCCATGACGACCCACCCCGTCGCGACTTGTTCAGCATCCTTCTGTCTGGCAGGCGTAACATTTGAATCGTGAAGTTTCTGCGATCCCAGCGTACCGATACCAACAATGTTTCGAAGGGCATCGCCGAGGGTAAGACCTGCTTGAACAGGGGTTTCTTTCGAGAGTAAAAGTGATACGAAGTCAAGCGTGATCATTGCCGTGTTATGTGCGACACTAGACAAAGAAAAAGGTTAGTAACCGGTAACCAATCAATGTATTTTCGGTGCGTGTCGGGAACAACAAAGGATGGGAGGATATTGTTTGGGTCGGATCATGTAGGTTTCGTACTCTATGTCTCGCAAAACATCCATCCGAGCGGCAACAGGATCTTTCTGTGCATCAGAAGACTCCTCCTCATCAGCTGATTCTTCCACACCCGCATCAATCATGTCAACATCATCGAAGACGTCCCCACCGAAAGACACGACCGCGGCCGACGCGCCCTTAACGGGTTCGGCTTTGGAGCCACCGGCGGCAGACGTAGCAGAACCGCCTCGGAACTTGTCTTCTGAGAGACTGCGGAAGCCCCCTGGTTGCGTATGCACGCGAGATATATACTCTGATAGATTCTTTGGTTTTCGGTTGCTGTTGGGCGTGGGCCAGGGTCGCATTGTGAAGGGTGTTGAGGTCGTTGAGGAGGGCGCGAGGCTGGAGGGGGGATTTGAAGAGGCCATTTTCGTGGGCTTTGCGCTATGCGATTTTGTTCATTGGGAAGGACTCGGATGAGCGCGATGAAGTTTTTCGGATACTAACTGCGAGGATTTGTTCTTGTGTTTTTATTTCATGGCGTGGAGAGGTGTTGGGGTCGAGGTTGTGGAGGGGCTGTAAAGTTGGTGTAGTGGTGATGTTGGATGTAGGTTCATGAATCCGTAGCTTGAAATGTTACTCGGGCTCTTTTGGTGGGGGGTCTCTGCTCCGGCTTTGGGTATAGTGGGCCTCCGCTGTTTTAGTTATGCTATTAATACTCCTTACAAAGTACGGAGTATGAGCATTGATCTCATGAGAAGAATTTAAATGCACAAAAAGGTTGTCAAATATGCAGTTTTTCATGCCGAATTAAATCAAAAGAATTACTTAAATTTTTCCTAAACCAAAAGTACCAAACCAATAATTTATCAACATTTTCCTTCTAGAATTGACGCAAAATCTTTCGCCAGTTCATCTTACTCCGTACATCAGTTTTTTTTAAAAAAAAACCAAAGCTCCAAGCTCCACAACCCGAAGTTCTCCCACATCCAAACCTCAAATCACCAGATTCTCCTCCACCGATAAACCCCCAATCGCCATTCCTCGCCCAAAAAGAACAAACCAGACTCTCTCGCCATGAAGCCCCTCTTAAGAACCCTCCTGCGGCACCCGCCCACCCAATCCACAAAACCCGCCTGCAACGCCCACTTCCCCCTTCCAACCCGCTCCCTCCGCCGCCCCTTCACATCAACCCGCCGCGCACCGAGACAAAACGCCGACGACCCAGACTTCACATCAATCATCGATAACCCCCCCCAATTAGTTCGTGCAAACAAGAAGCATGGAATTGGAATCTATCTCCTAGGTACAAACCACCGCCATCCCCCTAGATATTCGAATAGAAAAAAGAAAGCTAATGCAGAGCAGCACTGATGCCTCTCACGGCATTCGCGCTAGGAACATGGCAAGTCCAACGCCTAGGCTGGAAAAACGACCTCATCGCTCGCCTCGAAGACCGTCTGCTTCGCGACCCCTTACCACTCCCCCAGCGCATCGACCCAAGCGCAGTCCCCGACTTTGACTTTCGCCGTGTCCTCGCCACCGGCCGCTTCCGCCATGACCAGGAGATGCTCGTTGGTCCGCGTATGCGTGACGGGAAGGCGGGTTACCTTGTGATTACGCCTCTTGAGCGCGAGGGTGGGCCGGAGGCTACCATCTTGGTCAACCGTGGGTGGATTTCCAGCAAGATGGCTGACCAGCGAAGCCGGCCGGCGTCGTTGACAAAGGAAGTGGTTACTGTGGAGGGGCTTTTGCGAGAGCCGTGGAAGAAGAACATGTTTACGCCCGAGAATCGTCCCGAAAAGGGAGAGTTTTATTTTCCAGATGTGAACCAAATGGCTGAGTTGGCTGGCAGTCAACCGATTTGGGTCGAGTCAACAATGGGTATGTATTGCTATCTCCCGAAGAATGCCGCTGCCTTCAGTTGCCCCATCTCCTTCTTTGCCTCCCTTCCATAAGCTGATCATAAAACGTAGAACCCGAGTACTTCCGACTTATCGATTGCGAAAACAGTGGTATCCCGATTGGCCGAGCGCCTGAAGTTGGCCTTCGAAACAACCACGTTCAGTACATCGTTACATGGTATGCTTGGCCCCCTGAGCTGGTCCCGTTGAAAAATCTTGCGTAAAACTAACGTGCACGGCTCCTAGGTACGGGCTTGCGTTTGCCACAAGCATCATGTTGTACATGGTGGCTAAGAAGCCGTCTTCTGATGTCGCCCGACGGGTTCGAATGAACAAGCATTGGTAATGCACCCAATGAATTCTTTTGTGTGTATATATAAATTCAAGGCGTGGGATCCCAAAAAGATCAACCCTCGTCATTGTCACCGTCACCTACGGCCCGGCGACGTTTTTTAGCGGTAGGAATAGGGACTGGCATGCGGATATCTTGTAATAATTCTCTCGGAAGGTGTTTTTGGGCGAGGCTGAAAGGTGTTGCCGAAGGCCCGATTTGACGTTGCCTGTACAAATAGTTAGACATGCACCACACATCCTAAACATGTATACAAAACGGTTGAAAGGAAAAAGAAAGAGATCTAGTAGATGGCTCACCTTCGCATCAGTGTGATAACATCGGACTCGTCAATCGTTTTTCGTCCTGCGTGCTTCGCATACGCTTGTAGGTCATCCCCCAGTTGCTCAAAGAACCAGTCTGAAGCCTGGCACAGTGCAGTGAGCGTGTCTTGGTTGATTTTTGGCTTTGCTACACCGCTCGTTTGGGCGAATGTTTGAGCAAGGCGTTTGACAACAGCAGGTGGGAGGGACGGATACGCATGTCCATATCGAGATAGCTTGACACCTTTCTTCCGTTTCTTGACTGGCTGTTCAGGGGCTTCCGCATTCAGGGCCGTCTCGTCTCCCTGACCCTCTTCCTCTTCCAATTCCTCTTCAAGTTCATTCTCAGGACCGCCATTATCCTGCTCGAGAGGCAAGGCAGACATATCAAATTCCATCTGGTCGGCCTGAAGGGAGCCATCGCCGACGTCAGATTCGAGATCCGGGACGGGTAAAGACGTGTCGTCATTGATCGGGGGCTGAACATTCATCACAAAGGTGGATTCGTTTCCGTCCGGGATCGCGTCAATACCGAACCCACTCTCCCTGCCAAAACCCATTGTGGCCCGTCTTTCATCGTCACCATCGATGCTGGCGAGAAAAATGTTAGCACAGCTGCAACAAATAGGCTTTACGAGTGGAAATGAGGCGGGGAACTCCTTACCGTTGAAATGATGCATCGTCAGTCGAGACTTCCCTGGCCATATCTTCGAATGGAATCTGAGGAAAGAAGCCCGAGTCGATACCGACATCCTCCATGTCTAACTCGTTCTGGCCAAAGTCGCTAAAACGAATGCTTCCCAAGCTACCCCGGGAAAGCCTACTGGGGGGTTGCTCGCTTATCGCTCGCCGCCCCAGCTCGATGGATTGCATGGTGAAGTTTTCCTCTTCCAGCCCGGATGACCGAGGGACTTGAAGGGGCGAATCATCATCGTCGACACCGAGTGGTAATGACAGTCTAGGTCTGTCGATGGGGAGCTCCGAGTCATCATCTTCAGGTTCTTCTGCAATCGGAGGAGCGGTGGTGGACTGGTCGTGGGGCGATGAATCGACTACACGGCTGGTAGGTGCGAGCATCCTGCTGAGATTTCGCAATATATCGCGGGGAGTCTCCCTCTGGTCGCGAATACTGCGACGGCGGTTTCTACCGGGGGTGAATACAGCGGCCCGGCGCAGGTCGACGGCGCGGATGGCCGCACGAGCGTGGGGTGTAGGAGCATTGTTCGCGCGGGCGGAAGTACCGCGGCGAACAGAGCTCCGGAGGTCACGCGAAGCGCTGTTGTCGAGGGGCGTGTGGATGGAGCGGCGGGCGGAACGACTGAGCGGTGTGGGTTCGGCGCTGAAGGCATGGCGTGACGGAGTGACGATGGTGATATGTGCCCGGTTGTTGCCGGTTGGTGTGGCCTGTGAGGGGCTTGCCATGGTGTGTGCCAGCTCTATGTGATCAGGACGTGCGAAAGGATGATATTGACGAGGGGAGATCGAGAGATGGGGTGAAACACTTTTGAAATGGCGACTACAGGTAGTGGGGGGAAATAGCCCTACTCTGCTACTCTGTTTTCGCACTGAGTGCGATGGAGAGTACCTCCAAATCTTATAAATAACGATGGCGAATTTACAC
Organism: Graphium sp. VPRI43844; assembly: GCA_019925285.1. Lineage (NCBI taxonomy): Eukaryota > Fungi > Ascomycota > Sordariomycetes > Microascales > Graphiaceae > Graphium > Graphium sp. VPRI43844. The sequence continues at coordinate 221,183 of JADHKT010000031.1, read as the reverse complement.
TTGTGCAGCATAAGTTTATCCGTAATCAGTAATGCTGAAGCAGTGAAGACGCGAGTCGCGTAAAAGGTGGGGAGCTCAATCAAGTTCAGTCAGTGCTGGTTGGTGCATTGGGCGGGTTATGTAAGGTGGTCTCCACCTGGCTTTACCACCATCCAGTGCAGCAACCTGAACTCAAAGGGCTTCGTTTCAAGCCTCTGCCAGTATTTAATAGAGAAGCCCCCCAAAAAGAACTGGCTAATGGTTCTTTTCTTCTTATCCCCTCTCTAGCTTGACTAAGACTTAGCTAGCACGTTCATATACCAATCACCAGCTCTTGCGAAATACTTCAAAGGAAGGCTTCCAGTAGCAGGCCTTTTTTTTCTTACGAGGTACAGAGTCGGTGTCACCTTTTGCACAACAGTGTTTCGCCGAGAGACTTGAACGCCGATTCCCTTTCAAGCCAAAGCGGCCTCGATTTATCCTAAAGAGGCTAGCGATAACGACGCCATCGGGATATTATTCTCTGGTCTTGTGCGAGCCGCAAAAGAGGTGCAAGTCGGACCAGAGCTCAATATTAATATTAATATTAATATTAGATTGCCAACCGGCACAGGGCTGTTTGCTGTTTCGATCAACTTCATGACTTTTGGGGATATTTCATCAGTTTCGTCATGGTCAAAAGAACGGGCTCAGGATGGAGTGAAGATCCCCCGCACCAGCACTACTGAACCCTGTCGACGCTATCGTGTGCCTGCCCCTGTCAGTCTCCACCGAGATACAAGATAGTATCCATACATTTACTCCGTAAACTAAACCAAAAACACATCTTGTACTCCGTAGGCCTGGTTGGCCAACCTGCGATGCCGTCATTCTTACCCTTCCGCTTTCTCTTTGCTACATCCTTTTAAATTGGATTGTGGTGGACCGATGACGTTGAAATACAAGTTAATACTTGATATCGATAAGCAAACTTCGTAAAATTGGTCTTGTTCAAATTTTGCCTGTCTGATGATCAAGCAACTTGGGAGAGAATGGGGGCCACCGTGATATTCTATTAAACTGACGTGTCATGTCTGTCCGTTTCGGCTGAGACTGGTTGTCCTCCGACCGTCCATATCATCTGTTGTATTTGGGACAAAACAAGTGGCACGCCTTAGTTTACGTCGTTTAAGCCTAGGTTGCCTCCGTTGGTGCTCGCAACCATCACTTCGTAAAGTGCCAATCAAAAGTCTCCACAGCCATGCCACACACATGGCATAGCTTGACACTTGGACTCTTCAGAAGTCGAAAAATACCCAAGATACTTGTACGGAGTAGTTTACGAGTAGCTCAAAGATGGCTGGCTTCTTTTCTTTTGGGCCCCCGCCGAGTCCTATTCTTAGCTCCATGCCTAAAATGTTAGTGACTCCTTCTCCCTGGTAAAAAAAACTATCGTTATCAGCGAAAAGCAAGTGCGAAGTTCCGACCTTTCCCCTCTTTCGGAAAACCTGCTCCCCATCATCCGAATCAGTGGTGCAAGTGTTGTCCAGGGTTCCCAACCCCTGGTTTATCCCAAGTCGTTAGGTTTGTTAGGCGGGCATGTGCCTTCCGCCCAAGACTTATCTTTGACGGGTCCCGTTCGAGTACGTACTCCGTACACCCTCAAGCCCACCCACAACCAATGCAGCTGACCAGGTCTGACAGAAAAAAGGATCGTGTTTTCCCTCCCGCCCCGCTAACGTGGCCCCTGGCGAGCCCAGCTTTTGGTTGCTTGGCTACCCCTCCCAAGATCCCCCGCGCACCCGTCGAACTTCCGCATTCGGCATTTTGGCCTGGCCGAGGGCATGTTCCGCGAATCCCTTTGGTCGTCGCATGTAAGCTAACAATGCACCATCGACATTCCAACTACTACCTAGAGGACCAAAAAAAGCAAACGAAACGGTGTAGAGGATGCGTGTAAACTACTATGCAAGGTCCAGGAAAATCAAGAATACTCGAGCCAATGAATGATTGTGCGAGTGGCTGAACCAACCTCTCCACCCTTTTCTCACCCTTCTGCCCCTCCTCGTCTCCAGGCGTGCCACAGCGATATACTTCGTACATCATCCAGCGTCACCCTCCTTGTAGGGATATGTCCTTTCCCCTTTTCTCTCCTCGACAAGTCGTCACTCCTACACACACTTTGACTGCGTACTCGTAAACGTCCCAACTACTTAGTCCCACACACACTCCCGCCAGTATTTATCTAAACTAGTGAACCCTCTTTCGTTTCTCGTCTTTCCAGTGCGTGACCCAGCATTCCCGTTCAGTTCAAGTCATCAGTGCCGTTGTTGTTTCCCCTCTCTTTTATCCCTTCGTCACGTCGGGTGGTTTCCCCCCCTCCTGGTGGTGTGTTTCTGTCTCTTTCATGTTTCTTTTCCCGTTCGTTTCTTTTTTAAAAAAGAGGAAGGAGCTCTTCGCAGTCTTGTCTGGTCGGTTGTGCATTCCACCATCCTTTGTTTTTTTTACACATCTGAGTAAATGGGAAGGAACACGAGCTTCGAGCTGGCCTATTCACATATGCTTTTCTCCCTCGACTAAAAGAGATTATCTTTCACTATCATTGTTCTGTGCTTTTTCTTTTCTTGTTTAGGTGACGCTGATCTTTTGTGTTGCCGGATCTTTGCGCCGACGGCTTCTTGCCCGCTTCTTGTTTTCTTTGCTGCCGCCTCACACGATACTTTCCCAAACTCGGCATTAAAAATAGGAGGCCACTACAAAAACCATATATCCACCCTCGTCCTTTTATTCATAAACTCAAATACCTCCCACGTATTGCCTCCGTACCGAGCATCTTCATTTCGCCAAAGATGATGACCGAAACTGCACCCCGCCTCTCAGGGTCACAAGCTCTTTCCGCAGAGGACTTTGATACAGCTTCGATCCGTTCGGCAGCCCCATCATATGGTAAGCCGGTGTAGCTGCCCATACCCTATTCGAATGTGGCTTCTAAGTCATATGCAAGACGGGCATGTATGCCCTAGCTAATAGTCCTAGCTGACAAGGCAATACATAGTCTCCGAGGTGCCCTCCTACCACTCCAACCCTCCGCCAAACGAGAGTGCCCCTGCATACACACCCCGCCAGCGATCTCTGATCGAGCGTCCTGATCGGATGTCTCAGTCTTCGTCTTCAAGCAACACACCCGCGAGTGTTGTTTCCGGCCGTATTGGGCTGCCAAACATTCGTTCAGGCCCTTTCGCGATGCCTACTATGAATTCCTTCCAAGTTTCTTCCTGGTCAGCATTTACCGAGAGCCCCAACGCTCGGTTGTATCACAGCGTGGCCCAACGTCGAGCTGCCGCGGCGAACGAGCGTGCACCCAAGATTCGGCGGCACGCTCTCGAGCGTGTTTTGGAAGAGGAGTCGGAGCGAGCACGCGAGTTTCGCCCGCTGGAGGATCCTTACCTCGTGGGTGAAATCGCTGCGCGCGAGGCTCGGGCCGAGAGATTGGCACGCGAGAACCATGGGCAAATTCTTGTAAACGAGGATAGGAGGTGGGACTGGTATATCGGTGAGTGTTACTGCGACCCTTTTCGCTGAGACGAAAAGAATTGGTCAGGATGGAGGACCGTACTAATACCGTGGATAGCCAACCAAATGCGAACCCAGGCCCAACGGAACCGAACCTCGTCACGCCCTCGTCGGCCACCGCCCACTCAGCACAAGTCCCTTGCGCGTCGTTTCACCGACCGTTTTTTCTAGCTGCATGGGAAGACTAACGCACTCGATATCTCTTATCTGTCGCCATTCACGTGTCTAGGAGGATATGGGAGGAGGGGCATACAGCATTCCGCTGGCCACCCTCTTTTCCTGACCCAGGGGGATAATTGGGACCTTTTATTTCCCAAAGCAGGATTCTCAACCTTTTTAACCGCATTTTCATTTTCTCCCTTTTCAATTTGTTACTAGGGCCTGGGGTCATGTTTTGGGGTCTTGAGACTGTCAAGGCTTTTCGACAATGGTTATGTTTCACGAATAGACGTCACTCATATTGGCCTGGACAAAGGTGTATCACCTCCGCTCACAATCTTACAATCTCACATCATTTCTCCTCCTTTATGTTTTCATCAGTTTGATGTGTTTACGATACGAACAGGAGCAACTTGAAGAAACTCTGGCGTATTCTTTATTGCCTAACAAATGGATGCCTGATCAGTCTCTTAGATATATAGAGACACAAAGTACAATGTATGACGTGAAGCAATTGTATGAGGTAGATTCAAGCCCAGTTAACGCCGTATAATCTATGCACATTAGAGGATAGAGAGACCAAATCAGGTCCGGGTAAATATAAGGTACAAATGGTGGGGTACAGTGGTCGTGGTGGTGAGGGCGGTCTTCCTAAGCCTTCACAGGTTTTCATTTATTTTCTGAGTATGTCCATACAGATATGATTTCGAGTTTTGGATCTCAACCCTTGGTCTTCGTGTTAAGCAGGAGGGCAACGATTAGGCTACGCAATCACAGTTAGCATCCTGAAGGTCCATTGTCTGATAATGGCTAGGCAGGGGGGGGGAAGCGAACCCGTAAAGACCAAGAACTTCGCCGAAAATGAGAATCAAGACCATGCCGACGAAGATGCGCGACTGCTCCATGTATGCACGAACACCCTTGTCACCAACGATGCCAATGCAGTAGCCTGCTGCAAGGCCGGAGAGACCGACCGAAAGGCCACAGCCAAGATGTAAAAACCCACTGTATTGTGTACCGCGTTAGAAACAGCAAGTCTACTGATACAGCCAGTATAATCTTCGACATGTAGATGGTGAAAGAACTAACTTGAAAAGGCTGTAGCTTTGTTGGGTCGGGGGCGCTAGATCGCCTGCGATGAGGACGGAGATGACGAGGGAGTAGACTGAGATGATACCGGCCATAATGACGGGGATCAGAGACTAGATTGTGCTTGTGAGCTTCATGCTGAGGAGTAGATGTCGTGCTGTGGTTAGGACGCGGCGTACCTTCATGATGAGGTCTGGTCGGAAAGTTCCCACGCCGGCGATACCAATTCCTGACTTGGCAGTTCCATACGCGGAGCCGAGACCTAAGCATTGTTGTTAGAGGGGACTGAACTTTTCGAGGGTTGAGCGAGATGAGAAGAGCGTACATCCGAAGATCATGGCGGAGGCGATGCCGGCCTGGGGAAGCTTGAGTTAGCAAGGCGGGTTTTTATGAGCGCGAAGAGGTTGCTGAGCTTACCATTCCGAAGAATGGGGCGAATTTGGGAGCGATTTCTGATTCCGCCATTTTGAATGGGGGTGGGAGTATGGTGTGTTTCTGCGGGCTCTGCGTTCGGGAGGTTCGCTAATTGGGGGGGTAAGGGGGGATTGAGATGTTGAGAATCTCCGCGTTGCGATGGTTTGAACTGAGCAACTTTAGATGCTAGGTGCAGTTGTCCAGATTCGATACTCGGCAGTGACGCAGGCAAAAGATCAAAAGGTTCTGGTCATGTGACTTGGTGGATTTAGTGTGTTATCTGGGAGGTAACTGAGTACTTTGGATTTCGCGAGGACAAGTATATACTAGTACGGAGTAGATTTGCTCATTGTTCATTGAGCACGCTTGTGATATTCAACTTGAGAGGGTGAACGGGAGATGATGTGTGATTTCAAATGGATCTTGTATAATTTTGTATGCTTTTGTATTTGACTTTATGGAGATGGGTGAATGCAGTTGGAAGCCCATTTATGCGATGGAGATAATAGTTTACAGCATGACTTGCACTCACCGTCTTTCATTCCCTCCTTTCATAACTGGGGTGTTTTGGACTGGACTACATGTAATGTCCCTTTCAAAAGAGAACCAACCAGGACTCGGTCTGCAGTTCCTGTTCGTTCGGTTAACAACTTGATTAGGTTTCCATTTCTTCCGGAAGTGCGAAGTATGTGAAAACGAAGTATGTGTGAACGGCTTCGTCTTGACGTGCATCTGATGGTATTTCGCCAGGGGTGCAGGATAGTCAAACTGGCAGCTTAAAGCAAGGTTATTATTTACTTGAAAAGGCGCATTCCTGCAGCACCTTACTGAGCACATGTTGAAAACGCATTCAATCTTGTCCATGAGCCCAACTATTGGGGATAACGTTGCCCTCTTGACTGACTTGGTTAGCCTGGCCAACTATTTAGGTACAAACTGCTGGGTGAACTGGAGGTATCAGTACATGATCCCACTCATTTCGTGCTGCGACGACCGCTATTTTCCCATTGGCCCTCTGTAATAATGGAATAAAAAAACCGGAAGACAGTTGTAGTGCTACCCACCTCTTTTTTTCATCCCCTTCAATGAGAATCGACAAACGGCGGTGACTCCAGCCAACCACAGCCCCTGCTTCTTCGGTGGATCTGTCTCTGCCTTGAATCTTTCTTGAACTTCAACAACCAGAGCCATGCTCCTCCTACCAATCCCATTTCCTTGCTGATATTGTCTTTTGCACTGACTCCTCACGACACACACGCCGGTGTCCCGCATTGCACCTCCGATCGCCGGTCCGGCTTCTGACGCCGACTTTTCCATCTCCCCCCCATTGCCGCTTTTCCTGCCCCCAATCCCCTCCCCACCTCGTTGTCGTCACCTGTCAGGGGAGGCTTCCCCGAAGACCGTACCTCGAAGCCACTTCCTTTGGCCTGCCCTCTTTCTGCGCAAAACATCGAGATAGCGTCATCCGCTAGGAAGCCTACCGAACCTTACAGGAACCACGGCTGTTGTTTAATCGCCCGCTTGACCAGACCACGAGAGAGAAATCGGGCGGAACGAGGAACCCCGGCCTCACCACCAGCGCGTAGTCGAGCGACTTTTCCCTCACTTCGGTGGGCATACGGCTGAGCGTACCGTTCTGGTCGATTTTCCTCTCCTTTCCCTAGCCAGCTGATCGTTGCTAGACCGACGCCCTTGTCCACGGTCGGCGGCCAGGGAATTCTCGAGTAGTAGTTCGTGCCACCCTTTCACTCCATTCCTCAACCCTTACCCCCCCCCCCCACCCTTTCCAAATCAAGACGTGGCACATTGCCGGTTGTGCCTCGGGCTTGAGACCCCTCTATCCTTCCCTTAGATTGATGGCCATAGCGTGAATAGTAGTCACGTTTTCTACGGGTTTCAATGCCCAAGCCGGCCAGGCCGAACTTGCCCTCTGCCATATTTGTGCCGGGATCTGAAACCCTTCATGGTAGCACTGCTGACTGGATAGGATCGAGCATCAGGCCACACGCATTCGAAATGGCCGAATACCATCAACATGAACGTGGTCCACCCCAGCGTCCCCCCCGCGATTATGGCGGCCATAATCCCAACTACCAACGCGAGGCCTTCTCCAACATCTTCGGTGCAGTTCCTCCGCCCGGGCGATCTCACGACAATAGGTCCCACACGATGACATCGTCGGCGTCCCCGCCGCAGATGATGCATGAAAGGACACAAACCATGTCGTCAACCATGTCGGGTATGTCGAGCATGTCGGGGATGCAGCGGCCTCCGCCACCCCGCCAGCCTGCGCAGTATGGCGGCGATTCGTCTCCTCGCATGAGACCGATAGACGGCAATCCACACTATCCGAGCCAGCGATCCGTTTCAGGCCCACACCAGGTCTTGTCGCCGCAAGCACAATACATGCAGCAGCAACAACAGCTTCGGCGTCCTGTTCCCCTCAGCCATGGGGCGCCTCCTCCAAGGTATGATACAAGGGGAGGGCCCCAAGGCCCAGGACCTGGGATGCCACCGTCAGGACATCGGCCTCCTCCTCAGCATTACCCTCACGGCAATGGACCCCCGCCGGCTGCCATGAACCACGATCCGTACCGCACACAATCACTGGCCACGGCTCCCAGACCACAGGTGTACCAACCGCCGCCCAATTCGTACCAGAATCAGACCAACAACTTCCGATACGCTTCATACAACCAGCCTTCGGCTCGTACCACAGCCCAGGGGCGTGTAGTACCTGAGCGTGGGGATGAACGCTCTATGTCCATGACGGGCGGCTACCATTTCCAGGACCGCGATGCCCACCAGACGATGAGTGGTCGCGTGATCCCCAATCGACGACCCCCAGCCGAGCTTCCAGCCAGCAACGGCTACACAGCCTACAACCCTTCTGCGGGCTATGCAGCGCCTGGCTCACAGACCCGAACGGCGAGCATGGCATCCTCAATCGGCCACCAGGATATCAGTCGAACCATGTCGATGGCGTCGACGACGGCGCCCACCATCACACCCAGCGAATCCGACTCCCACACTCTCGTGCACCGCCCATCTGCTTCCACTCGTTCCGTCGACAGTGAACGGCCCCCGACGGCCAAGATCCGACCCCCCCTTGTGTACCCCGCGCTTTTGTCCCGTGTAGCTGAATGTTTTCGTCAGAAGATTATTACTGGTGATCGGACAAAGAACGACCTCACGTACAAGAACGCATTCAGCGGAAGCGAAGCTGTCGATGTCCTCTCCTACATTATTCGTACCACGGATAGAAATCTAGCCCTGCTCCTCGGTCGAGCCCTTGATGCCCAAAAATACTTTCACGATGTCACATACGAACACCGCCTGCGCGATTCGTCCTTGGAAATGTACCAATTTAGGGAGACTCTGATGGACGAACCGCAAGACAAGCCGCCTGTCAATGGCGTTTTCGTGCTTCTTTCAGAATGTTACTCACCGACCTGCACGCGAGACCAGCTGTGTTATTCGATTGCGTGCCCAAGGCGACTGGAGCAAGTCTCGAGATTAAATCTCAAGATGGGTCCTGGTCTGCGAAAGGATCAAGCCACGGCTATTGATGATGTGGACCAGACCGACGAGCAGAAGCTGTGGATCAACTCTGTGCCGCGAGAAATCGCGGATAGCGTCGGGGAGAAGGAGAAGAAGAGGCAAGAAGTTATCTCTGAAATCTGCTACACCGAACGAGACTTCGTCAAAGACTTAGAGTATCTCCGCGACTTCTGGATCTTGCCTCTTCGGTCCAAGGCATCGCCCATTCCGGCCAACCGTAGAGAAAAGACTGTTCGGACCATCTTCAGCAACATCATCGATCACCCTAGCATCCACACTGTCAGTTCACGATTTGCGAAGGCTCTGACGGACCGCCAACAGAAGAACCCTGTTGTTGCAAACGTTGGCGATATCTTCCTCGAGTTTGTGCCTCAGTTTGAACCTTTCATCTACTATGGTTCAAAACAGCTAGAGGCCAAGTTTGAGTTCGAGAACGAGCGTTCGTCGAACGCATTCTTTGCCAAGTTTGTGGACGAGATTGAGCGTCGCAAGGAATCTCGTAAACTGGAACTTAATGGTTACCTCACCAAGCCGACGACGCGTTTGGCGCGTTACCCTCTTCTCCTGCTCAACGTACTAAAATACACTGAGGAGGGCAGCCCCGATCAGGAGAACATCCCCAAGGTCATGACGATGATCAAGGACCTCCTTGCTCGAGTCAATGCCGAGTCTGGCAAGGCTGAGAACAGGTTTAATCTTCGGAGACTCCACGAGCAGCTGCGTTTCCGGCCCAACGAGAGGGTCGATCTCAAACTCACCGAGGAAGGACGTGAGTTGGTCTTCAAGAGCCAGTTTAAGAAATCGCCTACCGACCCTTCGGAGATCACAGCCTTCTTATTCGACCACGCTGTTCTGCTGGTGCGTATCAAGCAAGTTGGAAAAGGGGAGGAGATTAAGGCGTACCGCCGGGTAGGTTTTGCCCCTTTGATGCGTTGCTCGTTGTTTGGTTGCTGACATTTGTAATAAGCCCATTCCCTTGGAGCTCCTGACGATCCGCGAAATGAGCGATGTTATTCCTGGCCAAGGGATCAAGAGGACATCCTCCAGTTTATTACCAGTCATCCGCGCGAATGCGAACGATACGAAAAAGGGAGAAGGCTGGCCTATTACCTTCCGGCATCTGGGCAAAAATGGCTACGAACTTACACTTTATGCAGCGAACCAGGCGGCGCGTGAAAAGTGGCTTGAATTTATTGACAGCGCACAACAACGCTTACGCGCCCGGGCCGACTTCTTCAACACAACCTGCATATCCAACAGTTTCTTCATGGGCAACAACAAGGTCAATTGTGTTGCTCCATTCGGTAAGTTTTTTGCTACCTTTGCATCGTGACATGACTAACGCATGCGCATACAGATGGCGGGCGGAAGCTCATCTATGGAACGGACAGCGGTATCTATGTGTCGGATCGTAAAAACAAGAATCAGCAACCACGCAGGGTAATCGACACTGCTAGTGTCACCCAGGTCGATGTGTTGGAGGAATACCAGATGCTGCTCGTGTTGTCGAATAAGACACTCTACTCGTACAGCATGTCGGCGTTGGATTTCAACGAACCGGCGGCCCTCACACGACGGCCGAAGAAGATCCAAAGCCACTGCAACTTTTTCAAGGCCGGTATCTGCCTGGGCAGGCATCTTGTGTGTTGCGTCAAGTCTTCAGCGCTCTCGACTACGATCAAGGTGTATGAGCCGAACGATGCCATGTCGAAGGTCAAGAAACAATCGGGCTTCGGCAAGGTGTTCAAGTACGACGAACTTCGACCGTTTAAGGAGTTTTATATCCCGACAGAATCATCATCGGTTCACTTCCTCAAATCGAAACTATGCGTCGCGTGCGCGCGCGGTTTCGAGGTAGTATCGCTGGAGACGCTCGAGACGCAATCTCTGCTGGATCAAGCCGACACGTCGCTGGACTTTGTGGCACGCAAAGAAGGCGTCAGGCCGATCCATATCGAACGCCTCAATGGCGAGTTCCTCCTCAACTACTCAGAGTTCTCCTTCTTTGTCAACAAGCACGGCTGGCGGGCGCGTCCAGAGTGGCGCATTGACTGGGAAGGGTCACCTCAGAGCTTTGCTCTCAGTTATCCTTGGATCTTGGCCTTTGAGCCAGACTTCATCGAGCTTCGGGATATTGAGAGCGGGGCAGTGCATATTGTTCCTCACAAGAACATCCGGATGCTTCACAGCAGTACCCACGAGGTAAGCCATATTCGTCATCGAGCTTCTCATCGAGCTTCGATTTATCCTTGGTTCACCTTTGCTAACGGTGTCTGACCTGCGTTTAGATTCTATTTGCATACGAAGACGAGAAGGGGGCCGATGTCGTGGATGCGTTTGACTTTTGGAAGAACAACAGACGATCAGAGATGGTGTCACCAGGTGCCGTGGCCGCTCACAGCCACGCCGACGAGTTATAGACTGCATTTATTGCCGAAGACATGTATTAGGAGGGATCTATCTGGAGACAGGGCATTGCGGAGCGTGTTGTTGTTTTTTTCTTCTCATTTTCTGCCATGTTTTTGTTTCTTTCTCTTCTTCCCCGCCTCTTCCTTTTTTGTTCTTTCCACCACTTCTCTTCAATAGAGACGTGTTAGTTAGGTTTTCCGTTGGGGGCGAGCTTGTGGCTTCTTATTCCTTTCTTTTTTTTTTGACCGATCAGCTCAATATGGTGCCTCTACCTTATTTAATCAAAGTCCTTTCCAATCAGTTCTACATCATGCATTGACTTGTTATTTAGAAGACTGTGGCTACTCGGATTGGTTTAGCGGAAAGTTTATGCAGTGGTCATTTAATAGCTCCCGTGTTTTGGTTAATGCAGCACAGCATTTCTTGATTAAACGCTATTGTATGTCTAATAATGCCGGTTCCTTGACTTTCTTACAAAGGTTTCAGTCCTTACGCTAGATATTTGCAGAATCAGACCGTATTTCCCATCTCCTGTGTCTTTGTGTCCCCAATTTTCTCCTCACGCCGCCAGGCCTGAAATCAAAAGTCTTCAAAAAAGTTCATCGCGTAATAGGCCGAGCACTGCGAATACGAGCACGTTGATCACGAGTGAGAATGCGGCGCGTAATCTCGTCGTTTACCTTGGCGTCCGGTGGGAAACTGCGCTCGATGGCGGCGCATTTGAGGAGGACTAAGTCTTCGGTTTCCAATAGTGATGCGCCTCGTACTTGGACTACGTACATTAGGGCTGTGTACTTCCATTCTGGGAGTTCGTAGACGTTTCGGGGCATTTTGGCTTTGGGGAATGGTTTATCTTGTGAGTTTGGTGTGTGCTGTTGGTTTGGGTGGTTGAGTGGTTGAGTGGTTGAGTGGTTGAGTGGTTGGAGATTGAGAAAGGATTGCTGGGTTTGAATTCGAGTTTTTATATTGGATTTTCTTGAACATTTCGTCTGTCTTGCGATTCACAGAATGGGAAAATGTCAATTTCCGGTTGGTGGTGAACTATGGAGGATTGACATGGTGGGATGATTCAAGATGTTGTAGTAAACGACGAGGCTGTCGTGAAGGTTACACATTGTTCGGGATATTGTTACAACAAGTCATGGCATATTAAGCGAGGTGACATTTATCAAGCTTCTTCTTTGTTACGGACCTTCCGTGGGTATTGAAACCTTATCTTGGTCTTGGAAGACAAAGTTGACCAGAGTACGTTATGTAACTAGGCGTAACAGCTCTATATCGTGGAAATCATCTGCTATATCTCCAAGGCCGAGTATCCCCTGTGACTCTATTCATTGGTAGCCTGGTTATGATGTTGCAGAATAAGAGAAATTTAATAAAAGTATCTACATTACTTATATGTTTATATCTCATAGTGTGAATAACGGAATATTGCCTTTCAAGAAACTACATGTATTGGATCCTAAAGCGACCTCAGCACTATCTTCTATAGCCTAAGAGATGGTTGTTTGGCATTTACTTTTCATGATGAAGAAAAACAAGACTGTAATACAAAGAGCCACATGTCGTGTCTACTCACCTTCATTAGTAAGTCATATCTCCAAACCAAGAATAGTTATAGTTCAAGGCGTCGTCGGGCTCGATTAAACCGGCGATATCGGAAGCATCTTATAGCCCAATAACAGACCCTTGATGATGCAATGTCGGAGCAGTGAGCGTATAAACCTGTAAACTGCGGAATCGGTCAATCTCTAATGGAGTCAGCTCACAAACAACAAATCGGGAAATGGTCCATGCTGGTGGCATCTGTCCATATCTCTTGCCATAGTATGGAGCAAATATACGGCAGATCAGTACATCTAACTGGGTGGCTACTGTCCAAGGGGTAAGCTGATTTCTTCCGTTCTATATTAATATGTACCAATTTGAAATGAGGCTATGGATATTCTAATACCATCCTATATCCTATAGATTCCCTACGTCATATTTGAGTTACCTTGTAATCTCCGCATCAAATCTGTCACCCCCCAGGCATCGGAGTCGCGTATCTTCCTCACATGGGGAATTGCAACGGAATGTTGTGCAGCTGCAAAGAATCGTGCCCAGCTCATGGCCTGTCGGTTTCTCGTTGGGTAAGTCACCATTGTTATGTAGATTAAGGGAGAAACAAATGAAAAAAAAACAAAAAAAAAAAAAACAAAAAACAGACTGGTATCTACGTGTATAGCATGTTCGAGGCTGGCATGTTTTCCGGCGTCTGAACTACTCTCTCATACAGGTGAATCGCGAACTCACGTGGTCACGTCTCCTAGTGCTCTCCACTGCTACTCGTGCACCGCTCCCACTAATCTACAAAACTAAACTACTAGTTTATGTACTTCCTCATTCGCCCCACAAGCAACCAACCCCCCTGGAAGTCTCGGTTCCTGGGGCGACCCACTGATATGATTGGCTCTTAGAGCTCCCCCAACCCAGCTGCCAGGCGGCTGGGCAGTGCCTGTTGTCTTGATCTGGTGACCACCTTGTGATAAGATAGCATGCTCCTACCTATGACTGAACAACTCAGCTCACTTGACAGCTTATCTCATAACTCTCTCGATTACTCTTTTTCAAACAGTCATTCTACTTCACATAGAATTCGTCTCACCAACTAACTGAGAAGCCAACAATTACACTGTCCCCTGTCTCGTCTCACTTGAAAAACGCAATGAAGTGGAGCTTCATTGCCGCCGCCTCGACCATTGTCCCAGGCGCTGTAGCTTGGGGGAGTAAGTTTGCATTTAAGCCGATCCATCTCAAAAGCCAAAACCAAGTGTACCCGAGCCAGAGCCAGAGCGCGAATACTCATCTCATTACACAGGTCTCGGACACATTACTACGGCCTACGTTGCTTCGCGCCTCGTGTCCAACGGCACAGAAGCCTTCTTCCAGAGCCTCTTAAGCAACCAGACGGAAGACTACCTAGCCGGTGTCGCCACCTGGGCCGACTCCATCCGCTACACCAAATGGGGTCATTTCACTAGCACTTTTCATTTCATCGACGCAAAGGACAACCCACCAAGTTCATGTTCCGTAGACCTTGCACGCGATTGCAAAGCTACGGGCTGCGTCGTTACTTCACTAGCCAACTACACAACGCAGCTACTCGACCACACGCTGCCAACCTGGGCCCGAGCACAGGCAGCCAAGTTTGTGATTCACTTCGTAGGCGATATCCACCAGCCCCTCCATAATGAGGATGTGGCCCGGGGAGGTAACGGCATCAAGGTCATGTGGAACGGGAAAATCTTCAACCTTCACTACGTGTGGGATAGCGCGATTGCGGAGAAGTGGCTTGGTCAGAGGGGGAGACCTCGTCGGCCCTATGAGCTTGCGTCTCGTTGGGCTGATTCGATTTTGAGGGAGCTTGGTGATGGGGGCAAGTTTGGAAAGGAGAAAGCGCAGTGGGCGGCAGGCATTCGATTGGACGATGCTGAAAGCACTGCGTTGGAATGGTCTAGGGAGACCAATTCACTGATCTGTTCGACAGGTATGTTCTCTCTGCAACCGTTTCGATCGGCCGTGAGCATGACTAACTGGTTCCTATTAGTGCTGCCCGAGGGCGCTGATGGCATCGTAGGCAAGGAGCTGAGCGGCGAGTACTACGAGAAGGCCGCGCCCGAGATTGAGAGGCAAGTGGCACGTGGTGGATATCGTTTAGCAGCCTGGTTAGACCTCATCGCAGAAAAGAATGGCGGTTTGCCGTTGCCAGTAGGGAATGAGGATGGCATGCCTGAAGAAATGCGGGAGGTCCCCCAAGAGAAAGACTTTTTGGCTGAGGACTTTTTCGACGAGCTATGAGCATTGCGTTAGACTTGTAGGATTTTGACAAAAATTAGTCGCCTCCCCATATTTCATTCTTTCCACAATAGCAACAAGGTAAGTCCATGGAGAAAGGGAGTCAAGAAGTACGGAGTACAGCGATAAGAAAATTGTACTCTGTACACCAACCCGAGGTTTTTTTTTACACTCCCCGTGTAACGATCACCCGGCAAAAGAGGATAAAATACTCGTGGGATGTTTGTTTCCCACGATCATCGGAATGACAGGTTCATTGTTGATGGGAGGGGTGTGTAGGGCGATCAGAATTTCACGAGCGATCGCGAGCCAAAGCATCCTCTCGGAATAGAAACACGATGCGAGGATGAGGGCTGCAAGCTGGAAGATCGCGAACCCTATCGCTTACTCAACAAGACTTGGATCGATTTGCAAAACTACAAGCAATAATACCCTCTTCTCTCTACTCCAGATGGAGTAGTAGACATTGGTTTTGTTTTTCTAGCGTGTTCTCTTTCAAGCAGCTAACTGCCATGTACACATAACGCTCTGGAAAACCACGATATAGAAACATTAATAGAGCTACTATTACTAGGTGTCTACGGAGTATGTCATTTCGCCTACGCACACGAACGAAGAGGCCCTTTTAGGTCCAGGCCTTAACTAGTAGTACTACGTACTTGATGGAAACTCTCATCTTTGCACGGAGTAGTATACGAAGTACGAAACGACAAGTAAGGAGAACGACCTTGTTTCTGAGCAACGTGGGAGTTCCCTGTTCTTCTCCCAACTAAACTAGGATGGGATTTGCAGAAATACCACTCAACATGTAGTAAACTACTTAATTTTCATCCCCCCTTAGACCCTATTTCTGCTTTGTCAATTGTCAAACTCGACGCTCTGAAAAAGGATAAAAAAAATAATTAATGAGGTCTAGTTTTCTGGCACAGTCATTATTTCTAATGGGCACAGTCTCCACTGAAGTACGTACTGGTATATTTATTGAAGTATCGTTTTAGTTCTCCACAATCCAAGAAGTACCCTGATCCATGCACGCAAGACAGCCTCATTATTCGTTAGGAGGTAACAGTGGATCAGGGTACTTCTTTGTCCTGTGGTGAAATGGAAGATACAAATCTGAATGTAGCAGTACATACTGGAGTGGAGACTGTGCCCATTAGAAATAATGACTGTGCCAGAAAACTAGACCTCTAAAAAAATCCCTGTAGTGGGAAAAGAGAAAAATAGGGTTATTTCAAGTCGCCGAAAGAGGAATACAAGATTATTAAACTACGGAGTACGGAGTACAGATTATGGAGTAATAGTCAAGACATGGATTGATGTGTGGAAACAGGGTTCGGTTCTCCTTCAAACGCGTGCTCCGTATCAGGATTCGAATTAAAATACCCACACTGGACGTTACTTTCATGGTGTATTACGGAGTAGATGATCGTATTTGGCATCCCTTTGGCATCCAAGGGGCTTGGCATGAAGCGCGTAGTGTAACCTTTCTCTGACTTGCAATTGCCATACTCCGTACTCCGTACTCCTCGCGTCTTTTGAGAAACCCTACTCCGTATTAATGGAGGCTAGTTTGTTTCGCCGTGGCTTGCTGGTACAAGTAGTAGGGAGTAGCCTTAACTTACATACATATAGATAGTTTAAGGCCTGACCCGGGAGACTTGAAACCTTTGATTATGCTTATCGTGGTAAACTGAGATGTCTGGGGTTGCTGGGGGGTTAAACAAACTAACTGCCTCATGGACAGGCAAGTTCAAATCAATCCACTTGATATTTTACAAGGCATTGGTTTCTGCATTTAATACCAACGGGCTAGGCAGAGTCAAGGGATCGCTGTCGAGCTTCGTTTGCATGTTATAATGCCAGGCATCATCGTGTAGTACGGAGTAGGTTGCGATCATGATGCTGTCCATTGCGACGTTGCTTTCGATGCAACAAGCATCATTTCGATGCAGACTGGCAATCCCAATGAGAGTCCCCAAGAAAAAGATTCGCGCCTGCATCGCTTAAACATGGAGCACTTTCCGACTGAACAATTACGTGTACGAGTATAATATCCCGTAATGAGCTGAGCTCTGGTATGCGAGTCTGAATAAAACGAGACGGATCCTAGCTTATTAGCAGGAACAGGATTGGAAAATACTCCGTAGTCACAGTTGTGTTGGAGTCTCTCTGAACAAATCCTACCACGACATCAGAAACTACTAGAACAGACTCGCTCGTGCGAGTAATAAGCACTAAGTACTCCGTAAACGATACAAAGTCCGACGAGTCCAGATGCCGAATTTCGGGATGGATTTCTGCACTTTGGCAGTCAAGGGATGGGGGTGGAAAAGAGGGGATGTGCGTCCTTCTGTTGGTCTTTGGAAATAGTGCGTACTACTCCTGTGAGCCTGGCGACAGATCCCTGGCGAGAACCCGGCAGTCGGCATCACTTTCAAACAAGAGATTGAGCCCCTGAATCTTCGACATGCCCAACGCACGTAAATGTGACACTGAAAAGTATCCGCAAGGTCTACGGAGTACGGAGTAGACTTTTTCGTCCGTCACACGGGGGCTGGGACGGGGGAATACGTACTACAGGAGAAACTGGTGAGGTTTGGATGACGGTCAAAGTCACACCACATTCCATGGTTCCATCTGAACTTTTTTCTTCTTTGAAATCGGAACAGGGCTAGTTTACTATTATTAGGACCTAGCTAAAGAGCCCGGAGGAGAAAGTGTCCGTGGAGAGCTGTTGCCAAGCACACGGGAAGTGACACGGTCCGTTGTCTAAGCAGACATGGGCCTTGTACCAAGTATCTTGTCCTTCCTGGGGGTCTACAAGTATGCTGTTGTTTTAAGCATAGGCTTTGCCAGTTCCGTTTCACAGTATGTAAAATTGTACGGAGTAGTTTACTCCGTAGAATCGTTCTGAGTCGGGTTGAGTCGGGCACAATGGCTGGGACATCAAAGACCGCCACAGCTCACTTCGAACACTCGGGAATCATTAGAGGACATGAAGTGCAATGTTGAAGTAAGTCATCACCAAGCTTGTTGTGATAGTTCCGGTGTTTCCTTTGCCCATATCAATGAGGAGAATGGCAGCCACGTAGCATTGTTGGCAAGGGGACATGGGTGGCGGTCTCGCCCTGGTTTCCCCCCGCCTTCATGAGCAGCCGATTTCCGTTGATGAGCATGAATTGATTGGCAGGAAATCTTTCGTGCGATCACTGAACGGCTGGGGATTTACGATTATTTTTCGGCCATTGTAGAAATCGGCTGCTCATGGAGACGGGGGGAAAACCAGGTTGTGACCTCAATTGCTAGCGACGGGCAGCTGTACGGAGTAGAGAGGGAGAAGCCAGCGGATGCGATGCGGGTTTCTGTTGTGCCTGCTCTTCACCGCTCTTCACTGCTTTAATACTGCCCTAACTGAAGCATCAAGAACTTCAGGAAAGGCAGGAACGCATTTTCCCCTCCCTTACGATTCTTCCTCTTGAGAATTCCATCTAGAGGGCATAGCATAGCTCAAGCCTCAAACTCCGTACTACTCCGTATTTGCGAAATGTTTCTATTCTCATCCATCCTGGTTAACTTTACAGTTAGGAACGGGATTGTGTCCAATGCTGCTTCATCGACAAAACCCGAAACCTTAGGTGCTTGATGTGCCTGAACCGGCGACTTTTTAT
Organism: Graphium sp. VPRI43844; assembly: GCA_019925285.1. Lineage (NCBI taxonomy): Eukaryota > Fungi > Ascomycota > Sordariomycetes > Microascales > Graphiaceae > Graphium > Graphium sp. VPRI43844. Next base: position 202,512 of record JADHKT010000031.1, on the reverse strand, counting down.
TCGTCAAAATGGGGGGTTACTTGACAGGGACCAGTCAACGTTTAGGGGGTTCTAGGGGCTGTCAAGGGGCTGATACATGAACAGCCTCAATGTGCCACACCCCACATACCAAGTACGGAGTATTATTTTCTTGCCCCCTCAACGGAGAATTTATTTTAGTTTACTACTACCAGTATTAAACTACAGCGAAAGTCAAAATCAGCCCTGTCCACTATGCGAATACGCTGTAATTTCCGAACAGAACGCTAACTTGCCTGCTTGTCGTGCTTCATGTGCCAGGGAATAGGCTTCAAATTATGTTCCGGCTCGTGCACCCGCTCTATTCTCACCAGGAGTGGTGAACGGCCGCCCCCAGTAAAGGAAGAGCCGATCGACTGAACCCGCGCTCAACATCCCTCGGATATCAATATACACCCTTCGAAGAAACTGGGTATTCGACATCAATAGGATCTCCAGAATGCCAACCGAGTGCATGCACTTTGGGGATCCAGAGAGGCTGGGTTGATCTACGTCATTGCCTCAACCAATCTACCAAGTAAACTACCTGTACTCCGTACGGAGTATTTCTCTGCAAATCGTGATCCACCAAGAGAGCGAGTTGCAGGCGAGCAGGCAGTCCAGTCCCCATACTCCGTGTGCTTCTTACTTGTACCTCGAGGGGTGGAAGAACGGAGAGATAACTTGTCAGAACATGGCAGCCAGCTCTCTGGAGACTCCGTAACGAAAGGAAATATGGAGTATGCTAATTGGGTGAATACAGTCTGTCGTGACTTTAGAGCAGAGCAGGCGGCTGGGGACACCGGCAGAAAGAAGCATGGATTCTGTTACATTTTGAGTCCAGATTTCCCATCTCCCTTTCCCCTGGCAGTTTCTCTCACCCCCTACGCTTCGGGTTATGTCTCGTCGCCCATGCGCTCCACTTGTCATACCCCCGGCCCCTGTCTGTCCATGCTTGACGTTTGGAGCGTCTCCGGTCCTGGTGTCCACTCTCCGCCGGGGTCCCGACCCTAGTCCATGCCCTCCCCCCTCTCCTCCCCGACGTGCTGATGTGGGAGCAAGCAAGCTCTTGCATAATACCTTTGAGCTTCAACTGTTGGACGCCAACGCCAGGCCCTGATAGTCTGGGTTCTGTTCCATGTTTTGGAAGCGTGGGGACACAGGTCCCATGTCTTCCTTCATCCTCGCTCTTGTTCAGTCCCCATCGCCCATGTCACCTCCTTGACGAACGGAACGGACTCGAATCCCAGCCCTGTGGATCCAGTCTCTGATCTCGGCCACCGTCCAAGCAACCCTTCCCCCAAATTCGCTTCCCATAAGTTCGTCGCCTTCCCGTCCTCCCAACTTTCCATCACCAACTTCAATTCTTGTCAAATGTTCCATTCTTGACCTTCCTTGCTGTGCTAAGGCTAGGATTTTTGTGTCTTCCCTTCATTCGTTCCATTCTTGACAAACGGCTTCCTTTTTCAATCAACAGCCTTTTTTGTTACCCTTCCTTCGGTAATATTTTTCATCTTCGATAACCGGTCTGGAACCATTTTTTATTACGCTTTATAACTCTTTTTGTACTGTTCTCTCGACATTTCGACACAGTCGTCTCACCCTCTCTTACATTCATCATGCAACTCCGCAACATTCTCCTTGCCGTCCTCGGCACCTCGGCCATTATCGAGGCTTCGGTCATCAACGTTGACTACCACCCAAGAGGACTCAGCCGACGACAGTTCGGCGGTGGCTTTCGTGGAGGCAACAGAGGCAACAATGGTGGTAACAACAATAACAACGGCGGAAACAACAACAACAATAACAACAACAACAACAACAACAACAACAACAACAACAATGGTGGAAACAACGCGAATGCTGGCAACGCAAATGCTGGCAACGCAAATGCTGGCAACGCGAATGCTGGCAACGCGAATGCTGGCAACGCAAATGCTGACAACGCAAATGCTGGCAACGCAAATGCTGGCAACGCAAATGCTGGCAACAATGGAGGAGATACCTGTCTCAATGCCGCCAACATTCAGAGCGCTTCTGCTGCCACTGGGCAGGATGGCGGCGAGGTTGCCGATGGCCAAGTTGAATCTGCTACGTATGAGGCTAATTATACTCCAAACCACAGTTCCAGGACTGCTTTTACTGACTAAGAACTAGTGACAACGCCAACTTCATTAACTTCTGTACTGGCCAGACTCTCACCAACGGGGCACAGGTTCAGGGCGGTTCCTGCAACGGTGTTGGTAAGTAGTGCTGGGGAACATTTGCTGAAAAGCCTCCTCGCTATTTCAGTCTCTGAAGACAGCCTTGGCTTACATCGAATCTAGTCATGGGAAGCATTCCCGCCGTTGGCCGTATGATTTCCTCCATCATAACGGAACCTGCCCACAATGACAACATTGAAGCCAACACGGACTTCACCATCCGTGTCAAAGTGAAGGATCTCGCGGCCGGTCAATTCACCAATGCCCAAACCACCTACTACTCGGCGCCTCAGCAGCTTAACGGCCAGGGCCAGATTCTTGGCCACACCCACGTTACCGTCCAGGATCTAGGCAACAGCCTCGATGCTGCCAACCCACCTGACCCACAGCAGTTTGTCTTCTTCAAGGGCATCAACGATGCTGGTGATGGAAATGGCAACCTCCAGGCTGTTGTCACGGGTGGTCTCCCCGCTGGCAACTACCGTGTCTGCACACTCACAGGCTCTGCCAATCACCAGCCCGTCCTCATGCCTGTCGCTCAGCGTGGCGCCCAAGATGATTGCACCAAGTTTACCGTTGGTGGCAATGGTGGTGGAAACAATAACAATGGTAATGCTGGCAATGGTAATGGTAACAATGGCAACAATAATAACAATGGCCAGGTCGCCGGAAATAACGGCAACGCTACCAACGCCGGCAACAACGCTGGCAACGCCGGCAACAACGCTGGCAACGCCGGCAACAACGCTGGCAACGCCGGCAACAACGCTGGCAACGGTGGCAACGGTGGCAACGGCCAGGGCGGCAATGGCAACGGGAACACCAATGGTGGAAACAACGGAAACAACAACGGCGGTAACAACGGCAACAACAACGGTGGTAACAATGGCGGTGCTGGTGGTGCCTCAGCTGCTACCGCCCTCGGTGGCATCGCGGCTCCAGCTGTGACTGAAGGTGGTGGTAACCGACCCTTCACTGTGAACGGCAACAGCTTCACCAACAAGGCCACCGCTATCCAACGGGCTTGCGATATCCAGAACAACCAGTGCTCGGATGCTGTTAACCGCGGCCAGGCACAAGGCTTTACCGTTAGCGAGTGCGGTCAACAGGTGACCAAGTGTGTCGCTGAACTATCATAGGCATGACCTATTCCTTAGACCAAGGCATTCCTGTTCGATAGGGCAGCGGAGGACAACCTGTTTGCGACCTACGATTCCCGTCCTCCATTGACCCTTGTCATTTTCATCACTCTCCATTTACGCTACTCTCTACCCACCCTTTTCTGGATGCGTCCGAGATGCCCTCGGCATTTCACCGTCCTACCGCCCTTCATCATTTTGTTCCTCGCTTTTTTTCTTAACGTTGTCGCCCTAATGGTTGTTGAATACCGGCAGAAACATGGCTTTTTTATGTGGTTGAATTTTCCCTTTTGCTGTATACTTGTATTTAGAGGATGAGTCCCGGCTGGACAGGGGACGTCCTGAAATGACTTTTCCCTCTATCGAGAGACTAGAGAATGAAAATGGAAGACACTCCTAACCTTATCTGGTCATGTTGCCTATGCAGTACGGGGTACAGCGGCGTACGTTAAGAGTCCTTGCAAATTTCTACTTGTAAATTGGGCTTGCGACCGTTTTGTCCGAGCACAGGGGCTGATATTGCTCTCAACGTTTCTCACTGTGTTTCAGATGGGGAGAGGGGGGGGGGGGGGGGTGGCTTGGTCTCAAGCAAGGACCTGAAGCATACTACAAGGGTTCATCACCAAGCCGCCGAGCTGCTCTTATGTGACTGGATTATTATGGGTGAAAGAAGTCGTGTATTAGTTGAGCAAGCGCTGTGGGGATAAAGAAGTACGGAGTACGGAGGTAAGCAAGGTTTGCATTAGAATATATTATTTTGGTGTACTTGTATCCCCCGATATTCTGGTTATTCTTGAATCGTGAACGGTGATCTCCATAGCCCGCCTTTTAACAGCTCGCCTTTTAGCAGCTCGGCAATCATTGCCTCTTGAAAACCAATTGGCTTTTTTATCCTGGAATTTGGGAATCTTGTGCCGTGTTGTTTATGATTTATGATTTACTTGGGGCATTCCATGCTATATCTACATCAAATTCGAGCTTGTGGGGATGGCGAGAGAGCGCATACAGCATAGAGTATTTCAAGCTGTTCTTTGTTTCTTCTTCTTGACTGGCATAATCCAAGGAGGTGTATCGATCGGCTCGATTCATGCCGGTTGAAGGAAGGGGCGTGTCCTCTATTCTGAGAATGGCCTGGTTGTCAGGGGTTTGGGCCTTTGCCTCAAAACAGAAGGCCAATCGTGAGCGGTAAGTTCGAAACAATGCTATACATATTTAGTGATGGAGATTTTCTTGATGAGAAGGGGGTGGGGTATGAAGAGTCTCCTTTCATGCTTGGTATGACGCCCCTCTCATTCGCATCTTTGTGAGTGGGCGCTTTCTTCAACCTGGGTGAGCAGATAGGCCTGGGTGGCCTCGCCTGCCTGGTTGACAAGATCAGAATGCTAGGTAAGAGATCCTATCTTAGAAAAAAAAAACAACAAAAATAAAGAAATAAAATAAAAAAGAGAGAGCGAGAGAGAATAGACATGCAAAGACCATGCAAGCATCCAAGATCTTAAAATCAATCTATACAGGTCATTGTCCATCCAATACAAGCAAAACACATGATAAGAATAGTGACATGTTTGACTTCACAGAAGTTCAAGAGGGCAGGAGGGGCGGGGAGCCAAACCTACCAGCTCAACTGTGTACATTGTACCACACCTAAAGTTCACCATGCCACAGGTACCCCAAATCCTACTTCAGCCTTATGGCGCGCCACGCGTGAACGCGCTGAAAACCACTTTATAGTGGGGCATGGCAGTCATTCTGGTGGCCAGGCGGTGCGAGCGAGAGGCTACCAAATCCAAGTGGCAGAAAAAAAAACAGTCGATTGTTCACATTCATCCAAACCTTTCCTTACCCCCCTCTAAACCCCTTTCAACGGGACCATTTCAATTCACTCTCTTTTGTCTGATGGACAAGGGCTGAGACAACTACCCAATGTGATTTTAACTACTCTCTTTCTATACAATCAGTAGTTTCACTTGGATACTGGTACTGGTCTTCCTTTCCTTCCTTGTTTGCCTCCCTTTGGTGTTTAGCTTCGTTTGTTCTTTTTTGATCAGTTTTTTCATCGTCAGATAAGACCAAAATAATGTGAGTTTGGAAATGTTGGTTTATGAATTGTTATTGTCTTCCGTAATGAATCTATAAAGCTTCTGCTCCGTCAGAAAGATCAAAGAGGTCAATGCTAACTGCTCTCGCCATTCCTGTCACCTTCTGGAATCAGAATACTTTCGCTTGCACTCGCCTCTTACCGATATTCCTCTCGGCGCTCTTCTCGGCATTCCCCGATATAAAAACTCCGGCCCCCTCCGGCCTTTCTCTGGCTTGAACCCCGATTCCGCCACTCCTCTTTTTTCCTCCATCCTCGACACCCCCTCCCTTTCTTCCAACACAAATACCCCCCCCAACACCAATACTCGGGAATGTGACACACCCACGCGACTGCCCATACTCTCTGGTGCCATGGCTACCAAAACAATCAGTGAAGTCATAGATGACTGGCATGCGCAGTTCCTCTCCTTCCCTGCCGAGGTGCATATTCTGTGCCCGAAAGTCAATGATGATGACCATGAAGACTACACAAGGTTCGATGATGAGTTTACAGAAATCACACTTTCAGAGAAGGAGGAGCGCATCAAAAATGGCATTGAGAGGCGAAGGACCACGCTGTGGAATACCATACTGTTTGCGCTCGAGGGAAGCAAAGCTAAAGAGCAACTTGAGGCTTATGCTGTTCGCTTAGAACATGCCTTCAATAATTGTGACAAATGTATCATGAACTGGCATATGGGACAAGCGCCATTCCTTCGTGAAGTCCAAGAGTGCGCTATATCCCCCTTGCATTCCTGTCGTGGTTTCTCTTCTTTCGTGCTAACCTCTGGAACCAAATAGGTTGTATAGCGAAACTGTCGTTCAGAAGATGAAAGAAGTGCTTCTTAGAGTTGACTTCGATCGGCTCGATAAGGGCCTTGGATGGGCTGTCGCTCTCGTCAAGAAGTTGGAAGAGCAGCTTGGCGTGTTCAAAGCTAGCTCGCTCGGCAGTCAGCAATCCAGCTTCTTCATCACCATCTTCGACGCACTTTGCTGTCTCCCCTATATCAGCATCGCTGAGAAGCGGCGTGACCTTTTGTTCGTATTCGCGAGAATCAGTGCTAAGAAGACCTTGCGCCTAGGCGACAATGTTTTGGTGCCTTCCATGACCGACTTTCTCTTCACCTCGGACCTCCCCTTTGTTCGCTTTGCCCAGGTTGGCTGGAGCTCCATGACTCCCGAGTCCATGACTCCCGAGCAGTTTGATTGGGTTGTCGAAGATAGTCTAAAGGACGCCCTGCGAAAGAATGCTGCCCGTGACATTTCGTCCGAATCGAGTTGGCCCGATATTAAGCAGTTTTGGGACGGTATCCCCCTCATTTTGAGAAGCATGAGCGAGAAGATCGCTATTGATAAATTACGCGTCATGGAGGTTGCGCCCTCTCTCTACGAGCTCCTCTTGACACAACTCCATTGCCCTGCCGAGGGTGTTCTGATATCGGCCCTCACATGCCTTGATCATTTGATTGCAAAGGCACCTAGTGCTTTTTGGGATGCCATTGGCGATCCCCGGCCGTTTGCTGTCGCCGAACAAGTCTTCCAGTCGGATTTGTATACGACTATACTCTCTCAGTCTATGGATCCATCCATGACGTACGAATCACCACGCCGCAAGGAGCATGATGAATCCAGAGGAAGTCCTCTTCCGATAGCCTGGATCTACACCTGGATGTCTTCCATCAAGAAGGACCAGAAGAGTGATGCGTGTGGCTCCCTTTTGCATCTTCTTTTCAACGAAAAATTTCTTAGAAATCCGGAGGTGTCTCCTGCCGGTCATGCTGCGTGCGTCAGAGCAGGACTTGATGCGCTTACCAACGTGCTCAATTCGTTTTTACGTCTCGCCAACGCACATGGTCAGTTCCCGGTCGCCATCAATCCAGCCTTTACCGCAGCAACAAATCTCCTCCAGCTGAACACTGCCTTAAATCTGGTGCTGCAGTACAAGGATATCATTTTAGGCTGGGCCGAGAAGGCTGGAAACCCATTAGGTGTGCAGGAATCGACCCTGAATCTCATACGCGTAACATTGGAACTTGATGCACGTGCACTCGCCGAAGAGTGCTCGACGTTGCACCTCCACATTCCCGTGCAACATGTTGTTGTGCGCCAGTCGGCCGACTTATGGGACACTTTCCTCGATATGCTCTTTGCCGGGAACATCCAGCTTGCGGACCAACTGCTGCAGGCCATGTACCCTCTGTTGACGGTTGAGCAGTTCCGACCCCTTCGAAAGTCGCCGCAAAGCTTGTCTTCAGGACGAATTGCCTTCAACAAACGGTTCAACAAAGCCACTGAGGCTCTGGGACGAGTGCTGCGTCGACTCGGTTCCTTTAGTCAAGACGAACTTATGCAGCTCTGCAAAGACCAGAAACAAAACGGAGCCTTGCGAGTCATAATAGGATTCACCCTCCATGGCGAGGCCGAAATTCAGGAAGCTGCTACGGAGTTGATCAAGTCGTTGACTGGCGAGGCGTCCCGGTCTGACGCTTTCCTCAAGCTTCTCCAGGACCGTCCTAGCGCTACTTTACGCGCTTTTAATTTCGCAGTCACCCAAGCCCTCAAGTGCCCAACGGCGCCCAGCGTCGGCAGCAAAGCGCCTACCGTAGACACAACTCCGCCGTACGGGCTCATGCCGCACATATTGAAAGCCACCCGCGACGTGCTGAACGGTCTTTGCGGACCCGCCAACGGTCTTCTCCGGAAGGGCACCTTGTCGATGCAAGAGATTGAGCCAGTCATCAGCTGGTGGACTATTCAGTGGCATTGGGTAGAGGCGGTTTTCAACGCGACCGAGGCATGGTCACACTCGATTGAAATCAAGGTGATGACGGACTTCTGCCGAGGAGTGATTGAACTCGCCGAGGACCTGATCGCACAAGATGGTCTGTTGGCTTCTGCCCTCAAAGACGAGGCTGTGAAGAGTGGCCGCTCTACACGTTCCGAGGCTGAAATCATGACGGACATGATGACACGCGTGCTTCAGCCCTGCGCGGAGCGTCTCTACGGCTTCGTGCGAATGATTCGGCTGCGCGATGACTATCTAGTGGAGTGCACATGCAAAATTCTATCCAAGCTATTGCAACGTCTGCGCGAGTACTCCATTGAAATTGATACCAAATCGCGCTCCTTTATTGAACGAGCTTGCCGAGTCGGCCCAGACGGAAAATATGAGATTGGCACCAAACTCTCCGCGCAGCAAAGGGCTGAGTTGCTGCGAGCTCTCGATGAGGAAGAAGAAGACGACGATGATGATGTGGTTGAGATACAAGTATTGGGGCCCAAGCCAACATCCAGCGGACTTCCAACAAAACCAAGGAAGCAGAGTACTCTGGAACAATGGTCCAAATCAGGCACCACAAGGACGTCGACATCATCAGGCAGCTCCAAGCTTATATCCTTTCTCGAATCGCGTAGCAATCGTGATGATGTGATGGCATTAAGCTCGTCCATAGATTCGCGCCGCTCGACGCTGGACCAGATGGCGGCGCGCCAGAAGGAAAAGCTAAAACCCGTCTCGGATCAAAAGGCCATTCTTGCCAAGCAAGCGGCGATGCGCGAAGCGCGCCAGCGGGCGAAAGACGAAAAGATCAAGCGGGACGCCGAAATCATTGCCCGGGCAAAAGCGCTACGCGGAGAAGGTGCAGTACTTCCTCAACGAAGCGAGATCATGGTGTCTAGCGACGACGATGATGATGGCGAGGAGGACGACGGGCACGCCGCAGAGTTGGAGGAACTCATGCGAGAGACGCGCGAAGGCCAAAAGGCTCTCAATGATGCCGAGAGACGACGCGATCGTGTTTTACTACAGAAAACACGTGGCCCCGTGAAGAAGCAGAAGATTGTCCGAAGTGCCAAGGATATGCGCGCGCGTCTCATCCCGCCCATGGAGTCACTTCATGCCGCTATCTTAGAATGGGACATTTTCCACGAGGGCAACGATCCGCCCAACGGCGTAAAGTGCATGGCTGTTTCCTCGACGTATCTCCAGCCTCGCCAATACAAGGAAACGTTCCTTCCCCTCCTCATTTACGAAGCATGGCGGTCGTTTGTCACTTCAAAGGACGAGACCACCTCGAAGCCGTTCGGGATCAAGGTTGTGTCCCGCATGAACGTGGATAGTTTTCTCGAGGTCACATCTGTTTTGCCCATTGGCAACAGGAAAGATCGCGAGGTCTCAGAGGGCGATATCATTCTCCTATCGACTGACCAAAACCCCATTGCCGCCAAAGACGCTCCGCATTGTCTAGCAAGAATTTCGCGAATTCAAATCAAGAACGGCGTGTTGGAGGTGACGTACCGCGTCAACAACAAGAATCCCAAAATGACAAGCTCCTTGTCGCCCAATTCCGATCTCCACGCAGTCAAGATCACCAACATGACAACCATTGAACGAGAGTACGCAGCGTTAGAAAGTCTCCAGTACTACGATCTCATGGACGAGATTTTGCAGGCGAAGCCATCTCCTATCCTCCGCTATAGCGACGAGGCGGTCAAGTCATGCATGGACAATTATCTTCTCAACGCCGGTCAGGCCAAAGCGGTGCTGGGAGCCAAAGATAATGACGGATTCACCTTGATTCAAGGGTAGGTTTATCCCGCTTTTCCCTTTGTTTCCCCTCTCACGATCCTCGGTTCCCCTTTACCGAATTACAGACGAAACGGTCTACTAACCATGCTCTTGAAATGCAGGCCACCCGGAACCGGAAAGACCAAGACGATTGTTGCCATGGTTGGCTGTCTCCTCACTGGACTCGTCACATCGACAGCTCGTGCAAATGCTCAAGCCATTGGCGGGCCAGGAAATCGAACTTCTGCACCTGCCAATCCTACAAAGAAACTCTTGGTATGCGCACCAAGTAACGCAGCCGTCGACGAGCTGGTGCTGCGTCTAATGGGCGGCGTCAAGTCGTCCAATGGCACGTTCCACAAAATCAATGTTCTCCGACTCGGCCGCAGCGATGCGATTAATTCGGCCGTTAAAGAAGTGACGCTAGACGAACTGGTCCGAAAGAGACTGGAAGGGGACAATGGCCGGTCGGATGCGGTGGCCGAGAGGACCAAGATGCACGAAGAGGCCGGAAAGATCCGAGACAAACTCAACGCCCTGCGCCCGCAGCTCGAAGAGGCGCGTGCTGGAGAAAACCGAGCCTTGTATTCGGCCCTGCAGCGCGAGTTTGACGACTTGAAGCGGCAGCAGACACGGATCGGTGCCAAGATCGATGCCGACAAGGATAGCGGCAACAGTGTGGCGCGAGAAGTCGAATTGCACCGGCGCCGCGTCCAGCAAGAAATTCTCGACTCTGCACAAGTACTCTGCGCGACGCTGAGTGGTAGCGGTCATGAGATGTTCCGCAACCTCCAAAATGTCGAGTTCGAGACGGTGATTATCGATGAGGCGGCGCAGTGTGTAGAGCTCTCAGCTCTGATCCCCCTCAAGTACGGCGCCTCAAAATGCATCCTGGTCGGAGATCCGAAACAGCTTCCACCGACAGTTCTCTCTCAGTCGGCAGCCCGCTACGGCTACGACCAAAGTCTGTTTGTGCGCATGCAGCAAAACAACCCGAAGGACGTCTATCTTCTCGACAGACAATACCGAATGCACCCCTTGATCAGTGCTTTCCCGAGCCGAGAATTCTACGATGGACTGTTGGTCGATGGCGACGACATGGCACGACTACGGGCGAAACCCTGGCATGCCAGTCACCTCTTTGGCCCGTACCGCTTCTTCGATGTCAAGGGTGCCCAATCGCGCGGCGCTAAGGGTCAGTCTCTTGTCAACGTAGAGGAACTGAGGGTTGCGCTCGATCTCTACGAGCGGCTCCGGCTCGACTACGGCAAGGTGGACCTGCGAGGCAAAATAGGCATCATTACACCATACAAAGCTCAGCTCCAAGAGCTCCGGAACCGCTTCATGAATCGATATGGCGAGAAGATTTTGGAAACAATTGAATTCAACACCACGGACGCTTTCCAGGGCCGAGAGTGTGAAATCATTATCTTTTCTTGTGTGCGAGCCAGCCCAACGGGCGGTATCGGTTTCATGACGGACATTCGCCGTATGAACGTTGGTCTCACGCGTGCCAAGTCATCGCTCTGGATTCTAGGCGACTCGCGCGCTCTCCAGCAGGGCGAGTTCTGGAACAAACTCATCAACGATGCAAAGGCCAGGAACGTTTACACGAGCGGTGACATCCTGGGCATTCTGAAGCGCCCGACGGAGCGCGGCCCTGTACCTGTACCGGTAGTGGAGCTTCCAAGCGACGATGTTAAGATGATGGATGCTCCTCCAATGCCCGTCGAGCCCGCCGAGCCCGTCAAGACAAAAGTTGCGCCGACACCCATTCCTCGACCTGGTGGAAACCCTTCACCCACCGCCAATGCCATGTCAAACATTGCGGAAAGACCGGCGCCTGGCAAGCCGGAACAAGCTGGGCAGAAGGGTGCTTCGTCGTCGAGTACGAGCCATGGAACCAAACGTGGCCTCGAAACCGACGACTGGAATAACCAAAACACCAAACGTGTATGTGACGAACCAACAACCGAGCCACTTCAAGCTAGAAGTCGTAACCTCCTATTGAACTTTTGCGAACCTAACACGCCTAATGTAGAAACCGCCAACTGGCCCCAAGGCCCTTCGACAGATGTCGGGACTGCCCGGAAAACCACAGAAAGCTCCGCGGCCGTCATATCCACCGGCCAACCATTCAACGAACGCATCGGACCCGCCGAAATACACTCCGAAGCCTCCTACCGATCCGTCGGCAATGGAAGTCCTAGGTCTTGTTCCTCCGGAGCGGCCTCCTGCAGTGACAGCAACGAACTCAGCTGGGACGAGGCCGACGCCGACGCCGACGCCGACGCCGAGTGGACCATCATCAAACAAGGTATGTTTGTCCGACATGATTACCACGACACACTGTTCCTTCACTTGCACACAAGAAAAACTAACGCGAGAGGAATACAGCCGCCTCCGCGTTTACCGCCGATTCCGAGGAAGAAGAAACCGGCGGACCCGTTCATCAAGCGCAACCGGCCCCGATAGAGGATCTCTCGGATAATTTCCTCGTCATCGGACGACCCTTCCGTTTGCATGGCCCCCGTAGAACCAACGCGCTAATTCCAACTACGGAGTACATTGCTTTCTGCTCCCTGCCCTCTTGTATTTTTGTTTCCGTTTGTTTTTTACGCATAGCATCGACACCGGCGTTTAAAAAGAGAAAGAGACTTGACCACAAGGGAAAATCAACAGCATCTGTTTCTTTTTTTTTTTTTCCTTCTTTTTTTTTCTTCATTGCATTAACTTGGTCGCGGGGACTGGCGAGGAATGCTCATTGAAACCGGGAGAGCTTTAGATTACCAGTTCAGTCTAGATAGATAAAATTGACCTAGGTCAGACAATCTATTGTTTCTTGTGGCAATTGTGCAATGTAACTGTAACTTGAATGCTGTACGACAGGCCTACACAGACAGACCTGCATAGACCTGCGTAGAAGGACGCCACAAGTCGCACGGGAACTTCTCCGTACAACGAGTCTTTTTCTGCTTTGAACTCTAATTACAATTTGATGAATGAATGCGCCCGCTAACATGCCGCGAAAAAAAAAAAAAGTAGAAAAAAGTAGCAGAAAAAAAAGACGGCTTTCGTAAATTATTCTACACCACCCATCCGGTTTCTACCTCCTATTCCACTGGACAGCGTCAAGCTCGTTCGTCTGCGCATCAAATGGCAACTCCGGGACGTTCGAGTAACCGGCAGGGAGTTCGTGAGCCGGCACGTATACCACACCAGGAGATTTGGGCTTGTCCACCGCTTCCATTAACATCGGCACCGGTTTGTCGCGTTTCGCAGCGCGTCTCTTGCGCCAAAGGAAGAAGCCGGCGGCCGAAGCAAGACATAAGGCTCCCGCCACGGAACCCACTGCGATTCCGGCTATTGCGCCTTTCGATAGCGTGGAATCGTCGTCTGACGTGGCGGTGTCCGACGTAGCATTCGAGTTTTCCTCCGTTCCCGGATGATTCGCGTTCGAATTCGTTGTAGGAACCGGGGTACTGGAAGAACCGGGACAAGATCCGTATATAGGGTTACACGTTTCGCCGCAATACGTCGCGTTCGCGCCGCAAAAGCCAGATGCCGAGCAGCAGTTTCCGAATTCGCTGCCGAGACACGTCACGCCTTTCGGATCGCCTACGAGGCCCAGCGCCGCACGGTCCCCGCAACTGCCGTCGGAACTAACGACGAAGCCGGTTGTCGGGTTCGGACCGAAACACGTGCCTGCGTCGGGTTGGCAGCCGGCGCCGCAGAAACTCGGGCCCGAACCGCAGAAGCCTAGACGGGAACAGCAGTTGCCGAATGTGCTTCCTTGGCAGGTCGTGTTTTGGGAACAGGAACCCGTCGTGCTGACGGATTGCGCGATATTATTACTAGGTTCGGGTTCTGGGGTCGTGCTGGTATTGTTACCGCATGTTCCGAAAGAAGATTGACAGCCTGTGCCGCAGTATACTGCTTCGGAACCGCAGAATCCCTTTTCGGAACAGCAGGGGCCGAATTCGGTGGTTAGACAGGTGAATCCGGTGGTTCCGCCGCAAGTTCCGTCGACGCTGGGTGTGAGGTTTTGACGGGTGTCGAGAAGGCGGGGGGAGGCGGTTGTTCGTGCGACGAGGAGGAAGACTAGGATTGGGCTGAAAGAGCCGGGAAGAAAGGGTGGCGTTTTCATCGTGGAAAGGGTTGTGTGATGCGGAGGGTTAGGGTTGTCGGGGGGAGGGAGTTGTGTTACCAGTTTTGGTCATGGAGATGCATCTCTCGCGAAACTTGGAGATGGGAAGGGGGGGGAAAAAGTTTTTTTGTTTCTGCTTTCTGCCATTTTGGGCATCTGGGGAAACATGGGAATAAAAAGATCATATGGGTAAGGCGATGATGGGACAGTCAGTGTACGGAGTACAGTGGTAGGTTGTCTGCCCCCTCCCTAAGCAGTAATACCCTTGACACCACCCCTGCTCGTCTTGAGCTTTTGGGGTTAGAGCGTCAGAGCTGTCATGTCGACGGGTGGATCAAGATTGCCCCTCGTATTATTACAGCCTAATAATAGGAGATTTGTGCTTGGCTTGTCTCTGGATGGGTGCGTGCGGGCGCAGGGGGTTCCCTGTCTTGATTGGACCTTTCTTTTCTTTTGGCAAATGGGCTTGCTGGCTGGCACTTCTGGCTGTCCGTGGAATTTCCGGCACTCGAGGATTCGTTCAGGATAATTCCTTGTAAGATGGCGCGACTGCCAGTGTGTTGTCACTGTCTTGGCTGCCATTCTGCATGTCTCTGGACAGTCTCGACTTGTCAACGACACCACACTGAGTCCAATGCAACAAATCGAGGTACATTCAGGTCAACGTCAACCAGGTCACTAATAGTAATAAACTAGTTCCGGGCGGCTGTGGCTGAGAGTACTTCAAATACTACGTAAAGCTAGGCGAAGAATCAGGTGCGGTGCCGCGCCGCCGCTACTCCAGAACGGGATGCGCTGCCAGTCTATCAATAGAATAGGGGTTTGTCAATCTTCCTCGGCGCTTAAGAGGCGGAAGTACCTGCATGGGACAGCGATGGGGTTCTTCCAGCCCTGGAAGTGTGGATGGAATATTATCCCAACGAGTTTACATTCTCACCATCTGAATCACGCATACGGAGTACGATTTCTGCCACTGCCAGTCGCGGCACAGCCATTCGCAACCTGAGATCCCTCTACCGCCGTCCATCTCTTCTTGCTGCCACCCTCAGCTTTACTTTGCACGCCTGCGACTTGGAGATTGCTTATGACCAACAACTGCGTATGCGCCAGGTATTCGAAAAGAGACAAGAAACCCGTGCCGACCCCCGCTTTCTGGCATATCTTGGCGAAGGGCCTCCGGGAAAACAATCACTGGGATGGACAAGTTATCCAGCCTCACACTTCAGCCTTCGATTTGATCTTTAATATACGTTGGGCGGAGTACTCCGTACCAGTGTTGGAATTCTTATGTTTCTTGGATAATAGGAAAAGTCAGGCAGAAGTCAGGACGTAGTATCGACCCGGGTACTTCTGTTTCTGCCAACTCTCCGAGCCCGGAGGCCTGATAATAGCTCCCTACCAATCGAGTTCACAATGCCATCTTAGTACTATTTCACACCAAAGTTCGCAAGTATTTCCCACCCAAGTTTGGTTTTAGGCCACCCTCAACGGCTCGGGGCCCCGTCCTCTAGCACTTACGACCGAACAGGGATATATGGCAAAGCCCATGTATTCCCTTTGTCGGAAATTGTAAAGATCAAGCTGCTTGAACTGAACAAATTATACTCCGTACAGGCAATTGAAAAATGCACTGCAACAGAGTCCCTTGCGCTATTAGCATCCCGTTGCACACCATAGCAGAAACCCAACGAAACAAACTAACCTATTTCCAAACAACGCTTCAAATCCAATAGCACTTGATTGCCGTAAGATTCTGCGTTGAGTCGAAGAAAACGTTGTGGTATAAATCAATCGTAACCAAGTGATCAAATTGCAAGACGTCGTGGTTGATCTCTAGATTGCACTGCGCGCGGCCAGGATATTCGCCGCCCGCGCCAATCATCTTTATTGAATCTACCGGCTCATTGATTGCGTAAACGGGCGGACAGTCCGAGTCCCGGACTGGGACGTCAATGTTCCTCCGTAGCGGGGTGGCACCAGTTGGGGCGAACAGTTGGACTCTGACATGGAATTCGGGGATGGGGCTGCCGTCGGGGGGGTTGTCCTCGATGGGTAGTGCGAGACCGAGGGCGGCGAAGAGAAATAGCGTTGATGGAAGCTTCATTATCATCTTTTGCTCTTCTTTTCCAAGTGTTCTTGTGTTTGTCCTCTGGTAGGGGGGTAGGGGGGTAGGGGGGTAGGGGGAAGATTACTGGCTTGCAGGGTTTGAATTCAGTTGGAAAGTTGCAATATTTTGCAATATTTTGATCGGCGCAGCCCATTAAATAGAGGATGCGGGCGAAAAGAGATGCGTAACAATCTACCAAGTCAGAAGAGAAGCTTGCAGTTTGTCAACAATGCATACTTGTATGCTCCCGTCCTACTCTTTTTTTTCTCGCCGGGTCGGGTCCTAGATGGACTCCTTGCATGGGCCCTTCTAAGCATATTAAGTCAGTCAGCTATTAATTGGCAGCTTTCCCCCAGCCTTTCAATTATTTTTGAAGAATGCATTGTGCTGCTCTTGACGATTCTAGTCAGGCTGACTCGCTCTCGTGCAGGTCAGTCGGCCTAAGTTCTGACAAGGCAACAGAATCCCGAGGCCTAGAGAAACACGCTAACGGAGGACGTCTCAACTCTCAAGTCGCCGGTGCCACGGCCGCGTGGAGCATGGCGAGGACGGTGGAAGTCGTTTGGCCATTTTGGATTCAGACCGGAATACCGCGGTGCTTGTGCTTGGAATGTCAGCACATCATCTTCGACCCAGCCGAGGACCAACCATGATGCTCAAGACAAGACTCTGCCGGGGCCCGACTCTCCCCTCCCTGCCTTACTCTTTCCCAGGAAAGAGCAAAATGTATGAGTAATCACTCGCAAAGATCCCAAAGACCGGGGAAAGACCCAGGGCATAAAACCCTACTGTAAAAGGCCGGGAAGTGGAGCTCGGATCGATAGCTCAGTGGTAGAGGTAAGCAACCCTGAACTCACGGAATAGCAGATTCAACACCTGTTGTGGACAGCTTCGGACTGACACATCCAACAGCGAAGGATTGCAGATCCTTAGGTCGCGTTTTCGATCAACGCTCGGTCCTTGACCTTCCTTTTTTTTTTTCTTTTTCTCTTTTCCTCTTTTTTCCTCTCTTTTCCTCTCTTTTTTTTTTCTCTTCTTTTTACTTCACAAGATGGCCGTTTATTAAGCTTCCTTAGCAGAACCTGATGTGCAAGTACCAAGTAGGTAGGGGGTTCGCAAAGTTCAGGACTTTGGAAAATCCAAGTTTTGGGTGATGTTAATAACTCCCCGCAGTATACGGAGTATGCGCTACACTTTTACACGACTATACAACGGGAAGAACGATAATCATCCCGCAGCTGCAAAATAACCATAAAATTCCCATTGCGATCCAACCAGCAAAGAACTGTCGGATTCACATCAGTCGCTGCTCTCGGGCCAACTCCTCTCCAATGTCGAAACACTCACCTTCTTACTGAAAATATATGAGCTCCCGCACAATGGCATTGGCCACAATATGAGAATATGAGGAAAGCCAACGCCAGGAACAGTGTTAATCTCCAAGCAGTCCTGGAAGCCTTCTCCAGAATGGCTTGGTTCATGGCCTCTTTCTGATCTTGTTCGGCGTACACGACACCTTCCTCTGCGCCTATACTAGCATGTGCGCCATCGTCTACTCTAGTAATCAACTGCATGCTTGACTAATCGTAATTTTGTGCTTTGAAAGGCGGGACGAAAGTAAGTATTGGGATGCCGATACACGGTGCTAAGAGGTACACCACGTTCCGAACAGCATTGGTATGTTTTGGCCTGTGTTCTCGACCGTGAGCTCGTCGTGCATAGCCTTTGTAATGACTAGCCATGTAGTTATCGAGCAGGTGAATCCCGCCACTGTACTCAAGGTTGCGGCGGCCCATGATTGGCCGCTCCTTAGAAACGTGAGTGCAGCTGGCAGGACGGCTAACGAGATGACGACTCCCATGATCAAATAGATATATCCCAACGATATTCCGACGTAGAACAATCCCGCGGCCACTGCAGCTAATACAGTAGCAAAGCCCGCCATGCTCACATAATTTCTATACATCAGCTGTTTTCCTGTTGCCCTAGGGTTAATGTACGACCTATAAACATCGTATGTGAAAATCGAGGATATGACGACTAGTTCTGAAGAATAGATCAACACAATAGCCATGAACTGTAAACTCTTTGGTTTGAATCGACAGGAGGCAGGGTAGTTCTCACAGCTAAAAGGAGCGTTGCAATAGCGCCAGACTTTCCTAAGCGGGCCACCGCCGCGTTGGGTAGCACAAGGCCAGCTTCAACCTCGGCTGGAGGCAGTCGATTGGGAAACGTTGACCATACTTCAGTGCCCTCCAATACAAGCCCTGCTAGATCCATTGCAGTAGCCACCAGCCAAGGAATGGCAAAGCAAGAAAGGCCACTTTTGAAATTGCAGGGCAATCTTCAAGTCAGCGATCTCCTATAGGATACACCACTTTGATAACTGGCGACTATCTAGACTTATTTTTTTTGGTTGAGTCGGGTTTTCTATATTCATTACCAAGGTATCCAATACATGAGAGGCTTGGCCAGCATGTTTGGCTTTGTTTAGACTGGTCACGACGGACTGGGTCGGACTGGGTTGATGATGAAGCCATTCCCATCTTCTTTCTCTTCTCGGCCTTTCGGCCTTTCACCCTTTCTTTTATTTTGCTCTTATTTGGTTGGATTTTAGCAAATAATAAAATAATAATAATAATAATAGAAAAATCACTCGCAATGGAGATCATTGATAGGATTTCTCATGACGATGCTTGTGCCGCTTCCATCTCTTGAGCCGACAGCATCGATTCAGGACCAAATGACAATGGCAAGAGCTAGAAACGAAAGACAATTTCGTTAGACATTAGCGTCTCTTCATCGAGCACGAGTAATTATTGCGATGCATACCAATTGAAGGGTCACGACGACGTACTTCCGGCCCTTGTCAAAAAGCAATATCGGCATGCTGAGATCGCAAAATTCCCTGATGCTGCAACGCCGAGATAATGTGAGTATATGAGAAACGGCACATGAGTGTAAAGAGAGCGACTCACAACTGTCGACACATTCCACAAGGACTCGAAGGAGGCGAAGTATCAGTCGCAACAGCCAGAGCGCGGAACTTGCGCATGCCATCCGTTACCGCACGAGCCAAGGCCACCCGTTCGGCACATGTGCCCACGGGGTACGATGCATTCTCGACATTGGCACCTGATATGTAGGTCTCGGATTCGGTGAGCACTACGGCGCCGACTCGGAATTTGCTGTACGGACAATACGCTGTTGCTTTGGCTGCAGATGATAGGCGATGGAGCTCCATGAGTTCATTTTGGGTGAGTGTTGTGGCGGCGCAGGTCGCTTTGGTATGTGCTGGGTTGTCCAGGTCCAAGATTTCGGGTGAGGTGGGCATTTTAGCGTGGAGACGAGGTAGAGGAAGATCCGGGGTGGTGCTGATCTCTTGGGCTGTATTAGGCAAGGAAGTGTATCACAGGTGTAGTTGCAGAATTGAGCGAGGTTGAGCGAATGAATGTTGGGCCTTTGCTGGTTGATTGAGGGAGGGTGTAATAGATAAGGTTATCTACAAGTAGTTATCATCTGTGGGCTGGCCTGGCCAGTTGGGTGGAGTAGAGGAGCTGGCTGGCTGGCCAAGGTTACGGAGCACTGAGCTGTGCAGCGACAGGAATGCAAAGACGAGAGGATTGGTACTAGGTAAAATCAATCGTAAGTGTAAGGTTATAGGAGGTGTTTGCGAATAAATTGGCTTTTAAAAAGGTCTCTCGTGTCACAACTTCTCTCGTGTTGGTGCTGGCATCGTTCTCACCTTTATGCCACCTGAAGCCGCAAAGCTTAGACCGGCCAAAGCCGCTGCTGTGGAGAGAGTCATGACGAGCATTGGCAAGACAGTCTGGGTGTCACAACACAGCCATGAAACGAGCCCTTGGTCTCGTTTTCAGAGGCCGTTTGGGTGTCTACTTGTAGTTAGGATGTGTTGTCTTTGGAGCTTGATAGGGCGGTATTATCACTGCTACTTTTGGAAAACTCGAGAATTGTGTGGCTGACGATACTCACAACCCTCTCAACTTTGCCCTTCTCTTTTGGGTTACTCTATCCCTTTGTACTACGCTAAAGTCGTCGCGTGACAGTGCCAAGGCAACCCTTGGCTGTCAAATTGCCCTGCCAAAAGGGTTTGCGATGAGCCTCGATAGCCCGCCAAAAAAGGAGGGAAACCGTAACCAAACAATTACAATTAACTGAGAGTTTATTACAGTGCCCTTGTATAAAAGAATATATAATTCATTTTGTCTGTCGTAATAGCAGTTAACCTACTCCGTATCATCAACACTGTCCAGTTCAGTATCAAGATGGAAGCTACCTACTATTACCCCATGATTTACCCCGCACAAAGAACCGAGTGTTACCAGAGGTCTCTTGACATAAGAGCGTGGGTAACTACAGCGAATTCGCTTCGTTCCATACACGAGAAGCACAATGCACCTTGGCTGTGCCAAAGCACACTATCCACGGAATGCCTAGTAAGGTATGTGAATGCGTGCGATAAAAATGCTTGCTTCTATCTCATGAGAGAGTGGCCAGCGAGAATGGCCTGGCCAAGCCTCCTCTATACTCCGTTACGTCAGGTGACCCTTTCCGTAGTCTACTCCGTACTCCGTACGTAGGGGTCGACGCTTTTACCGCTTTTGTACCATAGCACCGAGGCGTTTTATAACCGCCCACTGTTCCTTCCTCGGGAAAGACAAGGGGGGTTGACGGCAATCCTGTCATAGCTCCAACCTCATATATAATAATCGTAAACCTCGTGAATTGCGAATAGCCATCTTTAACCCTTGACATCAGAAACCACCCTACAACCAAGTAAACCATTCCAAGAAACAACCCAATTCACAATCACCATGTCTGGACCAGGAGTCGGCTTCGAATATCCTCGCTTCCCCATCAGCTGGTGCAAGCGAGATGTCCTCCTCTTTGCAAACTCCATCGGCTGCACAGTCGACGAGTTGCAGTTCCTCTATGTACGACTTACACCCAGCCCACCAAGCCGCCAGCTAATAAGATATCAGGAACTTCATCCCGACTTCAAAACCTTCCCGACATACCCCATCATCCTCCGTAAGCCATCCATCACCTCCCCCAATCAAACCTCACAAAGTAACTAATCCAGAAAAAAAAATCCAAAAAATAGCATTCAAAGGAACTTCCCACGATGTAATCGACTTCTACGCCTCCCAAAAAGCAGTCACAATCCCCGGAGTCCCCGCCTTCGACCCAGCCCGCGTCGTAGACGGCCAGCGAAAGATGGAATTCTTCAAGCCCCTCCCCCCCACCTCCGAAGGCCGCAATTTCGAAATCCGCCGAAAGGTAATTGGAATTTACGACAAGGGCCGTCCCGGAACCGTCCAAGAAGACAGGATGGACATTGTGGATGCCGAGACCGGCGAGGTGTACTCGAGTATTTACACTTCTTCTTTCTTTGTCGCGCAGGGAATGTGGGGTGGCCCCAAGGGTCCTGCTACGAAGAATTATCCCCCTCCCAAGGGGAAGTCTCCTGATGTCGTGTTTGAACAGGCGTCTACGCGCGAATCTGCCCTTTTGTACCGTTTGAACGGAGATTACAATCCTCTCCATGCTACCCCCGAACCAGGCAAGAAGATGGGCTTCAAGGGTGACATTATGCATGGTCTCTGGCAGTGGAACAGTACCTGCCGTGGACTTCTCAAAGCACTCGGTGGCAGTGACCCCGCAAACCTCAAGGAATACCAGGCTCGTTTCGTGAGTCCCGTGTACCCGGGCGACAAACTTATTACCCAGGCTTGGCGCACTGGTGAGAGGGAGGGAGAGTGGGAGGAGGTTCGGTTCATTACAAAGGTCGAGGGCGGGAAACTTGTCCTTAACAATGGTCGAGCCCTGATGAAGGTCGTGGTTCAGGACAAGCCCAAGCTATGAACAGGGCCAGCCATGTGTCGTTGTTTTCAAGTCACGGAGATTTTGAGCACAGGAAACCGATTGATTATTTTGAAATTGCATATGTACAAAATCCATATTCTTCCAGTACACGAGTATTATTTAGTCAAATGGAATGCGACGTAAGCTCTCGCCCCCACGCTTTTGTGCTTCTCTTGCCGCCGCAAGGCTACTAGGCACCTTGATACCGCAGGCGTCGCCCCAACCATCATGATTGTGGTCATGATGTGGGTGGTCGGACTGTGCCTCGTTCTTCTCTGCAATCTCGATGGCATCCTCGGTACTCATTCCATCGACACCAGGGACCAGAGATCCAAAGAGAAAGTGCTGCATAATCGGTAGCTTCCCGAGGACTTCGGACACGAACATGCGCCGCATTCCGCCCTCGACCTTTTCCCAGGATTTGGCCGCTGAAATGTCATCCAGCATGGGACTATGCCACCGGAGGCCCTTTACAGTCTTGGTACTATTGACGAAGGCCACCTGGTTTAGATAGAGGTAGTCGTGACCGAATTCTTCCAAAGTCAACTCCTGGTGGACAGCGAGGGGCCTAATAAATGGGTGGTGGAGAAGTTGGGAGGCTCCGAAGAGAAACGGCAAGAATTGGTAATCGTCAAGACCCCAAACACCATGAGAGCCTGCGGGTTCGAGGTAGTATGTCGACTGAACTTCCCGCATCACGTCTAGGTAGCGGAGAAAGACTCGAAGTACGAGAGCTCGGAAGTCGTTCTTGGTAACGACTTGTAGTTCATAGAGGCAAAGAAGCCATATCATGAAATTCAGTTCGTGGCCCGACCCGTAATCAATACGGGATCGATTGCCAAACGACTGTGATAGGTAGGTCGAAACCTCCGCCACAGCCCCGGCATCCACGATGCCGAGTTCCTCGTGCCACGCAGGTAGCTTGGCTTCTATCCGGTCGAGGAACGTGCGGAAAGTCTTATTGCCAAATCTAGAGCCCCCCTGGTCATCAGGCGGCGACTCTCTTAGAATGGTTTCCGAGTCGGATAGAATGTTCAGAACTGCCTTGACGGACGGGCTGAGATCGGCATCTTTGACGGCTGAGCAGGGGAGGTCGACGACGGACTCTGCTAGGTTGAAAATCCAAGCCAAAATGAGCTCGTGTGTCGGCGAAGCGAGGAATAGGTCGTGGTCCTGCTTGAGAAGGATTCGTCTTGTAGGGACTTGGAACGCGAATGTTGAGGCATCGGGGGGCGATGGCAGCTTCGGGGTTTGTGGCAATGGAGTTGGGTTGGAGGGAGGGGCACGTCGTCGGCGAGGCTCTAATTTTGGAAGGGTCTTGAGAGAGGGTGTCGGATTTCCTGCCGGCGGGACAGTCGCAGTACCAATTGGTTTAGCTGAAGGCATATTTTCAAAAGACGGCAGTGTTGTTCGAAATGTGTTGTGGTGATGGGGGAAATAGCTGTTGTTTTCCATTCGCCTCTCGTCATCTGCAATATGGGAATACAGAGTAACGTAAGAGGCGGGACCCATAATAGTGGATCAAGCACTAAAGTGCGGGGCATTTCAAATAGTAAACTACTCCGTAGTGCCACCAAGAACTTAGCTCTATCGTAGCCTTATGGTGGGAAGAAAAAGTTGGTAGGAAAAAAAAAAAGTGTCAAGCTTCAGTTTCTCTCACACCAAATCTACACACACCAGCAAAATGTCGCCCTCAATTGCAGAGCCAGAGGCAAAATTGTCGCATCTCCATAGAGCCGACGGCTCTGTAACCTTTTCCTGCGCCGGGTACACCGCCATTGCATCCGTCAATGGCCCAATCGAGGCCCCGAGACGGGATGAAGACCCCTCCGCAGCAATCCTCGACGTGATAGTACGGCCAGCGGCTGGTGTTGGAGGTAAGTAGAGAAAAGAAAAATCTAGTTATTTGCAGATACAATTGCTCATACCCTGCTTAGGTACCAGTGAACGCCATCTGGAGTCCATTATGGAAAACACTCTTCGCCAACTGATCTTGGTCGAGAACTTTCCTCGTTCACTCATTCAAATTACCATCCAGTTGACCGAGATTCCCGAAAACAACTACACGTATACCAAGACTAATCAAGCCTCAATTGTTCGTTCCTCCTCGATTCTCCTCTCATTGACTCGGCTCATCTCTGGGCATCCTTGTCTGCTGCACGCCTCTGCCCACCCTGACTAACGTTGGATCGCGCTTCTAGAACCTTGCCGCCATCCCGACGTTACTGCACACATCTATCCTAGGACTCTTGTCCGCAGCAGTGCCTCTCAAAGGAATTGTAACCTCTACTCTCATAGCCGTTCCCCAAGACTCAGAATCCAACACGCCGATTGTCGATCCTAGCCCGGTAGAGATCATGAACGCCAAATCGGTACATGCCCTTGGTTTTACATCTGATGACGGTCTCATTCTTGCCGAAAGCCATGGTAGTTTCAGTGTGCCCGAGCTGGATGAGGTATATGCGCTCGGTCGCAAGGTGTGCTGCAGACAATCGACGGCTGAATCTCTCGACTTGGAGATGACCGACAGTGAGAGTGTCGAATCAACGAATATGCGACAGTTCATTCGAGCCGTCATGGCCTCCAAGGCGTCCACCAATTTGCATTGGAAATTAGCCCTCTGAGACCAAAGCTGGCACAAATCCAATCCACACCCTTTGCACCATCAACCCAGGCAAAAGTTGCTGTGAGGGGGCTGGATGTTCTCCTACGCCTCATCCCGAAGCTAGCTCCAGATAGCTATTGCCAAAATGTACCATCCATGCTGGATCAACTGAAGCAAGGATGGCGGCATTACGACTTCCTTAACCGAGTTCTGGAGCGCATATCCCCTCCCAACGATATTAACCAGCTCATTAGCAGCCGAGCCAACGAGAAAAGCCTTCTGCTTGCAAGATACAACAAATCGTCCTTTCACTCCATTGAAATGAGGATGTGTGGTTGATGCGAAAGGCTACAGAGACGCACGAAGATCTGGATCAACTTCGCAGATGATGCTGAAGTGGACACTACAACAGCTGGGGTTAATCATTTCGATACGCAGTAGAAGAACAGTGGAGAGGTGCTCGCTTCAAGAGTGTGGGTCTTACAGGCCTGACGGCTGCGAGCCTCGTTTCATCCCTTGGTCGAGACCTAGTCTTATTTCTGTCTGCCCCTTACCGCCTTACAGACTACTGGACAAAGGGGGCGAATAAGAACTCTAGAATAATAGAACTTTGGAAGGCGGGATAAGGCGAAAAGCAGGTGCAAGCTTGGCGTTGTCATGGCTAATCTTAGTTGTACTCCGTAGACAGCACCTGAAATATGATAACGTCAGTGGCAGGTATAACCGATCACGCGAGTAAAACTTGCTCTGTAGCACTAGCTGCCTCGCCTCTATCATGAGTAGGTGAACATGACCTTTGAAAGAAGCTTCGAAAATAGAAAGCTACTCTTGCCTAGCACGTGGGTGAGATCACTTACCATAAGTGGCACAAGATTGAGCAAGGACTGGCAGAGAAGTGATGTGTAGGCAATGTACTGGGACCATCAGAAATCGATGTGCGACTGATCCCTCGAGCCCTACGTATGATCTCCAAAGAATCAAACCCACCATCGGTGCACGAGAACCACGGGCGGCGCTCGAAAGGGCGATCTGGAGATGATTCATCAGCCCTGGCTCCAGTCCCATCAGGGATCTGATTGCCCAACTACACGGGGAGGTAAGTTCAAAGTGAAAAGACTTAAGCCCTCTCCATGATCCACTTGACGGGGTAATGGAAGGACGACTCTACGGAGTACTTGATGTGAGAGTACATAGGCCTAACTAAGCGATAAATTTCCGTGAGCCATATTCCCGGGTTAGCAGCCCGCAAAACTCACACTCTTCATGTGGCGGAATGCAAAGAAGAAGGCTGTTTGGCTCGGGTACGCTAGAGCACTAACTAGGGGGGAGAAAAGAACCGCCTGGGAAAAGGGAAGAGGGAAAATCTGAAGATCCTGTCCACTGTGTGACATGATCTGCGGTATTCTCCTCTTTTTCGCCCTATGCTTTGCAGTCTTTGTTCAACCATGCTTCGCGGCATTCCACCCTAAGATATTACCTCGTGGTACTCCGTAAAGAGGTCGAGATCGCTCTCTGGGGGGTTGGAAAGTTTTCAAGTTGTTTTCATCCCCGTGTCTTTCCCGCTATGAGGACGGAGTAAGAGGGGATACGGGCCCGTTGTCCCCGCGATCGTCACTTGGCTGGACGCCGAAGTTAGACCTTTCTGTGCTATGGGGGTGCCGCATCCCCGCACATTGAGTTTCTCCTGTCGATTTACACTTGATTATTAACTTTATAGCATACTTGGCAAAGATGCTAATGCGAAGTGTGTACTCCGTACCTCGTAGACGGGCCAACAGAAACATTGGGGGAGCGGAAGGAATGTGGGTGTTTGATGATATACATTACTACGTGTAGACAGACAGCGGTAAAGAATAAGGGGGGGTAACGCGAGGTTGAGAGGAGAAGGGCTAAAACAAGGGGGTAGCTAGCACCCACGGAGTCCTAATTCGATAGGCAAAAGTGAATATTAATAGGAGAAGAGAGAAATCCTGTATCAAATTAGAAGAAAAGCCATGTTTTGTGATGAAAGGGTTCTCTCTGTATGGATGAACCAACGAGGCAGGTGTCAAAGTTTACGGAGTAGAATAGCCAGTAGTAATTCAGTAATTCAGTGTCACAGCAAGACAAGGCTACCCTGTCAGAAGGTCTCCATCACAGGGGACACATTTCCGCTGAAATTGCATGGGTTAATACTGGGAACACTTGGAACGAGGGTGGGCGTTAACGCAGGAGGGAGTACGTAGCCACTGGCAGTTTGGTAAATTCTCCGTAGCGGGGTCCTGACACTGGTATTCTACTACGGAGTACGGAGTAAACTAGTTTAGTAAGTTTAGCGTGTAAGCGTACAGTGGGGCTAGGCCCTTGCCGGGCCTAAAACATGCTAAGGGGGGGATTTGGGGGGCTTGCTGGGGAGGTCTAATAATAACACTTTACTGCTCAATGCCCTCCCTCCCTGTAGTATTGGCTTTCTCAAGGGCTGCTTGGAGGGCCTGGCGGTGACTCTTGATTCAATGCATTCGTCTGTTTGGACAGACATCTCTATTTACGGAGAACGTTGTTAGTCGCCACAAGGGGGGTTCGCCCTAGGGGCACGAAATGTCCAAGCGGAGGGCCCAGACCAGAGGTGTGCAAATCGGAGACATACTCCGTAAACAACAATGCAGAGGGAAACAGGAGAACGAATAGGGATGATGGTTATGTGCACCGAGTATGGAGGAGGGCTATCAAGAAGCATGTGCCATTTTTTTCAGCCACCACCACACTTTGACAATATGCCATGTCTAGTTTAGATGGAGGCGAGGGATGGTCTTATCCGTACAGGTATCATCGCCATTCTTCCCCGCCTACGGAGTAAACTACTTTGAACAAGACACTATTTTCCTGAAGAGTGGACCGGTCCGTACCAGGCTGCTACTACTCCGTAGAAGGCTCTCGTTTCAATAGACACAGAAATAATATGTCTCCAGCGTTCTGACAGGTAAAAAAGGGTTTGAACCAGTGCCAATAACACCAAGTTGTGACTGGTAGGCATCATCTCAAACCCACAGCAAGGTGCCAGACGGGAAAGGGGGCCTGGAGAGTAAACTGGTTTATTACACGTGGAGTTGCGTTGGAGAAAGACTGTGGTCTAGACCTGTCACCATAGCTGCTGCGCCTACCGTTCATCCCACTTTCCGCTCCTCGCTGGTCACACTCCCAAGCCCGTAAATTCGTCAATTCCCATGCATCTCACACCCCTCTCTGTTGACGGAATTTGCAGGACAACGCAGCACTCGTGTGGAGCTTAAACAATCCCAGATAATATGGGATATTATTTCGTTACCCTTTTGCTTGGAGGGCAGTGGGGTTGCGGGCTCTCTTGCTTCATACCCTTGATACAAGTTGGTGTTCCAGGGTTCGCGGGGGGGGGGGTGTTTTTGGGCTTTGATGCTTCTGAGAATGAGTGGAGCGGGCCCCTCATCCAATCTTTGTTTTTGGGGGGGTAGCCTCACGTATCCAGTACGATGGGTTTACTCAGCTCATATGTCTTTTTTCCCAGTATTAACTGCTGGGCACTTATATATATATCGTATAATTCAAGAGAGATAAAAGGCGACAAAAAATATGTCCAAATGGGCAGAGAGAGAGAGAGAGAGAGAGAGAAGAGAGCATTGTCCATCCATTCTTACCCATGGTTGATAACAGCAGCCAGGGAGGGCTCCTCCTGTATCCGTACGGAGCACTCCGTAGTGGGGTCGAGAGGCCCAAACAGCTTGGCTGGCCTGCAAGGGCGTGGGCCTGGGCGAAACGAGTTAAGCGACGACACATTGGTTTGAGGATGGGCGGAATTAATGGGGATTCTGTTAGAATAGTATCAGCCAGTATTGCAATGTGTGCTTGGATATCGAGTACCGAGTAGCTGATGGGTGGGCGATTCCATTCTCCCATCCTGCCTCTGTTCCCTCCACTCGCCGCCGATGTCACACCCCTTCTCTTCTCCCCCACTACGGAGAGCATGCTCCTACCAGTCTTGTAAACTAAACTAGATACGCGCCGGCCTGGACTCAAGATACTGACTGGCCAAATGCAAGCGGGTGATTCTCATCACTTGCCACCTCAAACAAGCCCAGGACGGTAAACAAATGCACTCGCCTCACTCCATAGCAAGCAACAAGACGCCCACGATGCTTACATTCAATTGGTCTTTGAAGTGAAAAAGAAAAGGCGAGACGAAAGCAACGGAGCAAACGCCCCTCCCCCTTTTCTCACCTAGTGTCGCAAGAACCCGCCCACGGAGGGCCGGGGTCCGTTCCTTACATGGGGCTCTTCGCACCTCCCGCAAGGTTAAAAGACGGCGTTGCAAAAGAGAGGTGAAAAAAGTGGGAATGGCAACGCCGCACATCCTTGATCGACGAAGCGAACAGAGGAAGAAAGGGAGTGTCGAGAAAAACATGGGCAAGGCCATGGAAAGTTAGCATGCAAGGGTAGATGGCAGATCGCGCCGAGACCGTCAAATCAGACCTTGTTGCTCTGTATGGAGTATTACCCACGTATCTCCGTTTCTACTCTCCCTGTAAGGAATGTTTTATCGCATTTGCCATGGTGGCTTCTGTTGTGGTTTTTGCGAGTTTCTGGAGATATTAAAGCTCCAAGCTCCGGATAACTTCCCGCCTCTTTTCTTCTTTCCCTTTCTCTTTAGTCTTCCCTCAACCCGTTGACCCAACCCCAAGAGAGCAAGCCTCTGTCGCCGAAGTCCGTTCTGAAAGCCAGTTTCACCGTCGTCGTCTTTTTTTATTTTATTTTCTCTAAAAATATAAATAAAAAAAGACTTGCGAAAGAATTAGAGAAGCAGAGCTCTGGTAGTTTCTGCCTTGTCACCCACCCACCACGATCCATCTGGCTTCTCTCTTTTGACTGGCCCACCGTCCGGACGTTTTTGGCTTCGTTGTTTGCTTCTCTTCATCACTGTTTCGCTTCGTTTTTTGGCCTTCTGTGTTGGCGCGACTTCTTTTTACCTTTTCTTGTTTAGACCTAGCTGTTTGTCTTTTGGAATCTTAGCGTCTTGTTCGAGCGTACACATCACACCTTCACACCTCGGAGCTCACGGCGTTGAACTCATCACAGCTTCCAACACGCCTTCTTTGGCACAGTGTCGTCCAATTTAATACCATATACTTTTTTCGCTTCGACGATTCGTCTTTGATAGACTTGATTCGACTCATCACTTCATCCCGTCTTCCCAACTCGCTATCCTGCAGCCACTTACCGAAAGGCGTATCCTGCATCACACGGTGCAGCACCCACATCGTACACCAGACCAATCGAATCGGCTCGGTTCGACGACTTTGCTGCAGAGGGGCACTGATATCACGTCACGAGCAACTTTTGTGTCACATTTTCTTCAGATTGTAAGTGATTCAGCTGTAGCCTGGATGTTGTCTCGTCCTCCCTCTTTTGTTCAATTGTCGACTCTGGTTGGTGATTGGTGTATGGCGAAAGACAAGTCGATGATTCCTGGGTTCCTGGGGCATCTTTGACATGGCCCTTTCGCTCAGGGGGGGGGGGGGGGGGGGGGGGGGGGGGGGGGGGGGGGGGGGGGGGGCCGGGGGGGGGGGGGGGGGGGGGGGGGGGGGGGGGGGGGGGGGGGGGGGGGGGGGGGGGCGGTGGGGGGGGGGGGGGGGGGCGGCGGGGGC
>JADHKT010000031.1:0-172117 GCA_019925285.1 Graphium sp. VPRI43844 | reverse complement strand
GGTTGTTTTTTGGTTTTTGGGGAAATAAAATTGTTTTTTTCCTGGGTTCTTGGGGCATCTTTTAAATTGAACTTTCCCTCAGCCACCCCCCCCCCCCCCCCCCCCCAACCTTGAAGCCAAAGAAGCAAAAGAAGCAAACAAAATAGGATTCTAACTCCCAAGTCTACTCCGTAAAAGCTATTCCTTCGGAAGTTTAAGTCCCTCATCCGACCAAGAAATCTTGCAGGTGTTGGCATTTGGCGGCTCTTGGACCTCATTAGCCCCAGTCCCGCAAAGCCCACTCTCCACAACGCACAAGGAAAATAGAGGAGAATCCGAAAATTTCGATTTTCCTGTCCTGCCTGCCCTGTCTTGGCCTGGCCCAGACCCGCAAAACAGGTGGAAAGACGCAACGTTAAGCTTGCACCTGTATTTCGAGAATTACCGCCTCTGTCGTTCCTGATTCCCAGAGCCCACCCCACCCTCTAATTTAGACATGACCAATCTGCACCAATACTACTCCGACATGTCCGCTAGGTCCACCGAAGCCTTACTCTCGCCTACTTCGCTGCACCCGGCCCTGAGCCCCCCACCACCACTAAATCTTCCAAAGTCCGAAGTTGGTGCTGCTTCCGTCGGCCTTTCCCACCTTCAATATAAGGCCGTGCCCCCCATCTCAGATCGCCCCAGGACATCTTCATCAGCTTTCGCCGCCCCTACGTCCTCGCTTTCCCTCAACACGGAATCTGCACAACGCTATGCTTTGGATCCCACAAAACCTGCCTCGGCCCGTCTAGCGTCTGTCTCGCCAGCTTCGGCCTCCGGATTCGCTGGTGGTAGTGGTAGCAGCGCTTCCACCCTCGAGCCCGCACCTCAACGCTTGCATCGTCGCAGCGCCCCTTCTCACGACATCCCCCGCAACACCATCATCAAGGCACTGGCCGGCGTCGCTCGCAATAACAAACCCGAAGCTCTTCATCTTCCCGACATGTTGTCCGTCCACCCCGCCGCCGCCCCTGCCGCCGACCAGCGCCCTGGCACTGCGTCGTCACAGAAGCAGCAGCAACAACAGCTCGTCGACGCACTCAATGACCTCGCCAACCGCAACATCACCCCCACGGCCTCCACCGTCTTGCCTCCTTCGCTCAAGTCCCCTTGCTTCTACCACCAGCGTTTCGACGACGCCGTCGACATTGACCGCGTGCTCGAAGAGATCAAGAATGACCAGTGGATGTCCCACTCCCGCCTCGTACAGACCGCCACGGGCGTGCGCGAGGTGTCCAAGCAACTCCAGCGCCGCCCCATCAAGCGTGCCGTGCGCAACATCATGATCATCACCAAGGCCCGCGACAACCAGCTTGTGTACCTCACCCGCGAGCTCACCACATGGCTGCTCTCCACCCCCCGCTACGGAGACGACGTTGGTGTCAATGTCTACGTCGACGCCAAGCTCCGTAACTCGAAGCGATTCGACCAGTCGAGCATCCTTGCCCAGAATCCGCGCTTCACCAGCATGCTGCGCTACTGGACGCCCGACCTCTGCTGGAGCCAGCCCGAGACTTTTGATCTCGTCCTGACACTCGGCGGCGACGGCACCGTGCTCTTCACCTCGTGGCTCTTCCAGCGCATCGTGCCGCCCGTGCTCTCCTTCAGTCTCGGCAGCCTTGGCTTCCTGACAAGCTTCGAGTACGAGCGCTACAAGCACTATCTCGGCCGCATCATGGGCGACGACGGCATGCGCGTGAACCTGCGCATGCGCTTCACCTGCACCGTCTACCGCAACGGCAACGGCGGCGAGCCCGAAGAGACCGAACAGTTCGAGGTGCTCAACGAGCTCGTCATCGACCGTGGGCCATCGCCGTACGTTTCCAACCTCGAACTCTACGGCGACGACGAACTCCTCACCGTCGTCCAAGCCGACGGCTGCATCTTCTCCACCCCAACCGGTTCCACCGCCTACTCCCTCTCCGCTGGTGGTGCCCTCGTCCACCCAGACATTCCCGCCATCCTCCTAACGCCTATCTGCCCCCACACCCTCTCCTTCCGCCCAATGGTCCTCTCCGACACCATGCTCCTCCGCGTTTCGGTGCCTCAAGACTCGCGCGCCACAGCCTACTGCGCCTTCGACGGCAAGGGCCGCCTCGAACTCCGCCAGGGCGACCACGTCACCATCACCGCTTCCCAGTACCCCTTCCCCACCGTCGTTCGCAACGACACGGAATGGTACGACAGCGTCTCGCGCACCCTCCGCTGGAATACCCGCGCCGCCATGCAAAAGGGCTTCGACGCGAAGACCGAAGACGACTCGCCCGACTGGGACATTGACACAGACTCGGCGTACTACGCCAGCGAGGACGGGAGCACGAGCGCGAGTCCTCTTCGGAGACAAATGAGTCTTTTGGGCATGTAGAGAGACCTTGACACGGGCGTTCAAAGGCGTTTTCTTTTTTTTCCTCACAACTTTATTTCAAAGGACGAGTCGAGTCCGTTTTATATCATACCCCTTCATTCATTGGTGCATAAAGATCCTCGATAGTGCATCGAGACAAGCAGCGTTTCCGCAGATAAAACATTGGTTTTTTTTTTTTTTCCTTTTCTTACCAAATCAATAGATATTTCCATCAACATACATCACATCATACTGCTATATTATTGCCCTTGTACAGAGTTGTCCTCGGTGACTAGACTGGCCGGCTCAAAAGATGGCTTCTCTTGATACGGACTAATCCACGTGTTGCTTCTAAGTTGGAAAGATTAATATACTCTCAACTACACGGTGCGTACCTACCGCTGAAAGAAGCACAAATTCAAACATCATGAAAGTCCGCACGCAAATTTTATTGTATCCTGAATAGCAAAGCAAGCCCTTTGATCAAAACCGCTCATATTTCTATTTTGTTAATTTCTAAAGCTGAAATCAAGCATTCGGATTCAAGAATTCAGTTATCCAGACTTTTGCCAAAACAAATCCTTGAGCCAGTAAAGAGAAAAAAAAAGAGGAAAAGAAGAAAAAGAAGACCGAGAGAAATCCTCTCTACCGAGAATTGTGAATATCCAAAACCAAAATGTCGTGAGCCCCCGTCTTCGTAAGCTGATCCATGGCAGTAGCAATAGTCTTCTTCTCCACCATGACGCTGACAGCGACCCAACCGTCCTCGTCGAGGCTCGTGACCGTGGGCGCGCGCTTTCCGGGGGTGATCTTCTTGGCGGCGTCGAGGTCGGAGCGCTTGATATTGTAGGAGCAGAGGACGTATTTCTCGGCGGTGATGACGCCGCGGATGCGCGAGGCGATGAGTTCGAGGAGTTCGGGGTCCGAGGGGGATTTGGATTTGATGAGGACGGCTTCGGATTCGACGACTGTGTCGATGGGTTGGAGGCCGGCTGCTCGCATTGTTTCACCCGATTCTGGTTTTGTTTTTATGACGGTTAGTTTGTTGGGGGTTTCAAACAGGGTTTGACGTCTCGTATGGGGAAGGGCGTGGAACAAAACAATATTTT
Source organism: Graphium sp. VPRI43844 (assembly GCA_019925285.1). NCBI lineage: Eukaryota > Fungi > Ascomycota > Sordariomycetes > Microascales > Graphiaceae > Graphium > Graphium sp. VPRI43844. The sequence goes on along the minus strand of JADHKT010000031.1, from coordinate 168,640 downwards.
CCTTACCAACAAGGTCTACAATGCCATCGGCAACTCCTAGGGCGCAAGCAGCCTCGACACTTCCACTAATCTCGACAATCTTTGTGCGAAGTTTCTTAGAGGAAGGAGCATCGGCTCCGTTGGCGGCGTCGATCTCACGTTCAATACGAGCAAAGTGTTCAGCGGCAAGGTGAACAAAGCTTGTGCAGACCGTCTTGCCAACGAGGTCCTGAGTGGTCTTGTAGTTTCCCTTCTCGGGGACTTGCACCTGCAACTTGCAGCGGCCGAATGCAAGTTCCATGACCAATGCACACCCGCCGACTTTACCGACTTGGCCATCTTCGCTCTCGGGCGAAGAGGTTCCCGACACCATTGACGAGCGGCGGTATCGGTCGTATGAGCGAACGCCGGCCTCGTACTCGCGCACCTGGTCCAATCCCGTGATCCCAAGATCAACCCGACCCTCACCCACGAATGTCGGAATGTCGGCGGCAGGGAGGAAGACGAGGGCGATGTTCAAGTTTTTCACAAGCGCAATATCGAGACGGTTCTGGCGCTTGAACTGGATGTCGGCGCCCTCCAGTAGGTTCAGCGCAGCCAAATTCAGCCGGCCCTCTATTGTACGGAAGCAAGGTCAGCACGAGCTACACATTAGAAGGGATGGGGCCATCTGCTCGAAGAAAAGGGCCGAGATGTAACAGTCGATTTGCGAGTTTCGTATCGAAACATCTCTAAGAGGGCCAGAGTGCGTATGGAAGGAGATGGTGAGGTGAAGACTAACTTTTGGGCACGGCGAATAGCAGGCGTCCTTCGAGGCTGTCGATTAAGAGTAGGTCAGCGTCAGCCGTCATGGTGAAGCTAGATAATTACGGGCTGTAGGAAAACAACACAAGCCAGGCACATCGCAACAGAAGAGCGATCAGAAGCGGGGGAAGCTGACTTATAATTCGACAACAACCCGCCTCGTCGGCCCGTTACGAAAAAAACAGGGGCAAAGCACATACTGATTTACCAAATCCATCTTCAGCGGTTAAATATTTTGAGTTTCCTTGCCCCTCTTCTTCCCAAGAAGACAGGGTTTCGAGAAGGAACGGGAACGGGGGTGGGTGTGCGTGTGCGTGTGTGTGTGTGTGTGGGGGACGGGAAAAAAGAGCGCAAAAGGCAACTTCTTTTTCGCCCAATGGAATACTGCTTAGGCTCAGCCCAGAAAGAAATTTCACAGTCGAAACGAGGCGTCCTGCAACGAGACAATATAGGCCGGCTTTTCTTTCGTTCGCGGGTTGGGTTGGGCTGCGTCGATGCGGAGCTGATGCGAATGGGAAGGTGGGGGTATGAAGCGCGGGGGGGTTTTCCCTAAGAGAGACGCAAACTTCAAAGGGTTCGGTAAAGAAATTCGAACGATTGAGTGGGCGTCGGAAGAAAGAGTAGAGGGAAAGGTAGAAAAGCGAGGAGGTAGTGGCGCTGTGAAACAAGAGCGTACAAGCAGGTTTCCCAGATTCCCAATCGAACACGCAAGGCGAGAGAAAATGTGACTCGGAAAGTTGTGCCTTTTTTTTTTCGGTCGATGACTTGTCGGCAGGGTCTAGGCGCTGTGCAAAATAGGCGAGAATGGGCCGCTTTTTCCGTCTCCTCGCGAGCTTTCGAGCTTTGGGATTTTCGAAACCTTTTTGAACACTGGGCTGAGGCGTCGGTATTAAAAGGGTTGAGAGAGACGATGACTCAATTTTTCAAGCCTTGCGATCTTTTTCGCTTTCTAGCCTTTTTTTTCCTCTTCTTTTTTCCTACGGAGTACTCTCTGCCCAGGGCTGTGGCCACCCCACCTGCACACCCCACCATCCTGGACAAACGGTGGACTTTATGTTTAGATATGGTCGAACCCCCCCCACCATCCCACCACTAAGGTGACAGCTCTTCTTACATGTGGTGTGGCCGATTAAGCTAAAAAAGAAACCATCCGAATGGTCACTTTGTCATTGGTCACCGAATCTTTGACAAGTTTTTTTAAACAATAGGAAGCGATTCGAGTCGCTTCCTAGTTTCGTGTGCCTCGTTATTACTATGATATCCTGCGACAATTCGCGACGCCCCCCCCGTAGCACCCCTTGAACACCAACCATCCTTTTGTATACGGCACATAGTTACACTCCCTTTGCTCATACATGACTGGTTGTTGGCATTAGAGCAGGGCCTTTGGTATTCCAAGATATAACAGAAAATTTCATTGCAAGTCATGGGCAGTCCACACACACACACGGCTGAGCTTCCAAAAAGGACCTAGCAGCCTGTTTACCGCCACTTGCCCTCCTTGAGAGCCAGCAAGCCAGCAGCGCAGAACGCGTCGGGCCGCTTGCTCGGGCTCACTTCGCTCGAGATGTACCGTTCGACATCGTGGGTTCCCGGCGCGCGCCACTGTCGTCCCGCCTCCCGGCCAGGGCTGACGTTTTCCTTGTCCGAATCCGAAGTGAGGAGGGACGACACGTTGAATACCGAGTTTCTCTTTTCGCTCTTCTTGGTGGCGTCGCCGAGAACGCGGGGCCGTGGTGCGGCCGAAACCTTGGATACCCTGCCGTCCTTGACGTAATCGGGACCAGGCTGTTGGGACACGGCCATGTTGCGACGCGATGATGGTTGTAGAATGCAGCCGGATGATTTCATGAGGCTGATGACCGCAACAGCCGATCCATTCGACTCATCCTCGGCCACCTGTGTAAGCTGGTCAGGCCGGGGCTCTTCGGCGCAGGCCTCCCAGGCGTGGACATTTCGTGAGCGGGTGGGTTCGGCGTGCGGGCTTGGCAGGCCGCTTGTTAAGGAGGAGATGGGAGGCAGAGAGAACTTGGGCTCATGTCGGCTCTGTAGAAGAACAGGGTCCGAGCGACCATTGTTCAATAACGGAACGAGTCGGTCCACCGGATTTGGTCGTGTAGGCGAAGGATTGGGCACAACCTCGGCCTTGCCCTCTATTGACATGCTAAGTCGTAAGGCTTGGGGTGCTGACCAAGACCCTGTGGGGGAATTCGACCAGGACCTCCTATCATCTTCGCTTCTAGACAATTGGCCAAGAGACGGTCTGAGAGGCGCGTGTTAGTGAGGGATATACAGAGCAATATGGTACTAGAGACACGAACCTTGGTGATTGATGGGAGGCACCATCGGGCTGTGTTGCCCGGATATCTAGGCCGGACGAGTAGGAGGCGGACTTTTGTAGGCTGAGTCGGGAAGTCGGGTGGGGCTGGTCGTAGGCGAGATCGGTAGGAGGTTGATGATGGAAGGACTGAGGCATGGAGTTGCTGCGGTAGAGAGGTGGAGGGTAGCTCGAACCCTCGAGAGGGAAGGTCTGCATCTTCTTTCGGTCGTTCTGCCTTCTATTTTGAAACCAAATCTGAACAAGGATGTCAGCTGTTGATACCAACTCTAGGCACGCGTCTCGTCTTGAGCAGTAAAAACAACATACCTGGACTTCCTTCTCGTTCATCTGGACTAGTTCCACAAGTCTTTGCCGTTCGGCCTTGTCAGGCTTCGTATTAGCCTTGTAGGCACTCTCTAGAATAGCCTTGTCATGGGCACTATATTGATACAAGTTAGTTTGTATACATGCCCCCATCATTTATTGGAATGGCCAGGCAATTGACAGCTCCCCGGGTCAAAACCACATACAGTGTACGTTTTCTACGGTTCTTGAGCTTGTCTGGCGTGATTTGTACAATAGGAAATTTGGGTTGTTGTTGGTTGATGGGCACCATGGAAGGTGGAGAGGTCGAGGGCGACGATTGCATGGACTGAGTGGTGTGGACCGACATGTGCGAGGGCATCATGGCCGGGTGAGGTGAATAAGGACTAGAGTTTTCCATGGCGGTTTCGTGTTCGGTTCTGGATACTTGGCTGTTTTCTCTGTGGAATAGCACGCGAGGCTATAAAAACTCTGCAGTCGTCCCAGGGTTCGAAGAAAATCGAGGGCGGTGAGGTGGTCAACAAGACGCGAAGCAACGAGGCTTCTTTTGACTGTTGGTGGTATTAGGTAGATGATTAATTAAGAATTAGGAACCAATAGCACCCCAAACGAATGAATGGAAAATAGACTGAAGAAAAGAGATTGATGGTCGAGAAGAAGGTTTTCAAGATTGAAGAAGACGGGGATTCGAGATGAAAGGCGGAGGGCCCTAAGAATATATTGCAGGCCAAAACACGTCGACGTGCAGTTATTACCTCTTTCTGTCGAAGGGTGTGGGGGAAAGAAAAAAAAAAGCGTGTAAGCTTAACACCCAGGTTTAATGAGGGTGCCCCACTGCCATGGCCTGTAATTCGGAGTAGTAGGTAATAGGTGTTAATCGGTATGTACTCCGTACTCTGTACTCCGTATTTACGGAGTATTAGGTATTTAGGTACTTGTGGCCAGCCCAGGCGCGCCGCCGAACATGCAGCAGAGGTACCACTGCATAGGCGGTTGAAAGGGAAAACTCCTTGGCTAGTGAACGGGGTGGTTTTTTTTTACATGTACGGAGTACGGAGTACAAGTATGAGGTGCACGAGTACCTTTTGGCGTTGAGACTGTCGAACCGCGTCTGTGAGCATGCGCTATCCATCTCAGGTCCGGTTGCTTTTTCTGCTCACTTTCTCCTGTCAAGTGGCTCCATGTCTCTCATTCTTCTCTGGGTTTGTCTTCTGGGGGTACTTCTCTTTTTTTAGATCATTCACGTCGCGACGTTTCCACCTTCACAAGCCCGATCGGGAAAATTGTAAGTAAAAGTCGTGTGTGTGGGGAGGGAGTGTATGGGAAGCTTCTTCACCCGTACCTGTTGATCATACTACTCCGGGGGGGGAGCTTGGAGCTTGAGTGGTTTCCAAGGTTTGTGCTTTGCCTACAAGTATTACAGAGTATTGACAGCTTGGAGGATCCGATTACTGAGCATTGGTTAAATGGATATTAGTGGGGGCGGTGCACGAGAGGACGATTGAACGCACTGTGGAGTTTCTTTTAGCAGAGTGTTATGAATAACGGAGCACGAATAATCGAAATTTCCGCTACGGGGAGTGGCTATGAGAGAGGGATCTGTTATTATGGGGTGAGAAAACAAACATAGAAAGCTATTTACCCTGTATTGGAATTGGAACTATTTACGCGCTTACAAAGGGCTGTGTGCGCTTCTATTTACCCTGTAGTTTAGTTTAAAAATGCAGTGGAGGAGTTCGGTGGGTGAGGGGTTTAATAATGGTTTCTAGTGTCAGGAACCCAACTGTAGTTTAATAAATTAACAACCACTTTAATGGTGCCAGTGCAAGCTGGAAGGGGATAAATTGCACTAATTGTGTTCAGTATTATGGTGTAGCCACTTAGCCTTAGCCACTGGAATCAATACTACTCCATACCTCTTTAACTAGTTTACAATTTAACCACGCCCCCTAACTATTACCCCCTGGCCGCCATTCCAACTGCCCCCCCCCTCCCCCCCTGTAGTACGGAGTACGGAGTCCAATTGACTAGCTGGTTTAGGTCAAATAGCTCTCTTCCTCTAATACGTACAAGTAGTATTATTTCATTGTTTTTAAGCTTTGGACAGACAGATGCTAAATTGAAATTGTGTCCTCTGCCCTCCCCTCCCCCTGGCGCCAATCTGAATCCATCTGTACACGTACGGAGGATTTGGTTATTATTATTTGTTTACTTCACGTCTTATTCTGATTCATCTCTCGGTCACTTTAACCCTCTTCTTTTCTTTTGATTCTCAAAACCCCGAGGCTTTGAAATTCGAGATTTTGGACACATGACATATCATTTCCTGGCCTTGTTGTTTTGGATCAAAAGTCATTCGGCCCCCCTGCATCTATCTGCACCTATGTATCTGCACCTATCTGCACCTGTTCGCTGTTCGCTGTAGGCTGTAGGCTGTACGGAGTAGGGGCGGCGGAGCATCTGATCCAACCCGCCACCGAATGTTTAGGTATTTCGTACCCGGGACCACTCGGATCCAGCACTGCAGAATCTCGCGAAATGGGAGTACCTCCTGTTGGCAAGGCGTGCCACCGATTCAACAAAAGAGTCTCCAGGAGACAAAGGGAAAAGGGAAAAGGGAAAAGGGAGAAAGAAAGAAAGAAAAAAGATTAGACGCGGCTTTTATGCAAGGCTTGAAGATCATGCTCAATTGATTGACAGGTCCGGCTCGTCTTAAGTATGCGCGTCCGTCTGCATGTGTACGCCATATGTCAGTCAACCCGCCTTGCATAAGCTTCGCGCCTTGCACAAAGTTCACAGAGTACGGAGTAGAGACGCACCTACTCCGGACTCCGTATTTTAAACTTTCATATACTACTCCGTAAATCCCTGCCAGCTGGTCCCAATTGGTGGTTCTATTCTACGGAGTGTTATTTGTCGTCATCGTCATCTTCGTCCTCGGCAGTATTAGAACATACCAAGTACCAATTCCGAGGTCGATATGATGGCATCCCGCAACGTTGGATTCTTCGTGTTTGACGCGTCTAGTACTACTCGAGTCCAATTTTCCCAAAGGTACGCATGTCGCATTCCACAAAGTCAAAGAGGTGGACCAAACCTCTTTTACTCCGTACGTATTACTTCTCTGCCGCGTCTAGTCACACACCCTCGAGACTTACGGAGTACTCCGTATTACCCTTACCCTGGGCTTTCCTCTCATCTCTCCTACGCTCGTTCTACAAGTAAATACTCCGCAGATACTTATGCTTGATGGCCTGGCCTATTAAAGAATCTTCGGGGGGGGTGGGGTTTCATCAATCCCTTTTAGGGAATCCCTCTCTCGCTGGCCTGGCCTGGCCTGGCCTGGCCTACTTGTAATAGTTTAGTTTAGTTTATGAAGCCCCGCCTCGTTGGGATGGGCATTGCCGAGTTCTGAATGCGGGAGGTCGTGTGTCTCAGAACACGCGCGCCGCCACGGATTTGTTTACATGCTCTCCAGAGCTCTAATGGCGAGAGGGGAAACCAATAGCTCAAGCCATCAACCAACTCGACAAATCTCGCAGCTTTACAGGTTCTCAATGTCTTCAACTAAGGCTTTCTAGAGAGTCTCAAAGATGGCTAATTGGACAATTAGCCTCGTCATGCAAGGTACGGAGGATACGGAGGACCAGGCTATTAAAGTGCATGATGAGTGTGCGTCTTTGAGTGCACGGGGATCACGTACTAGCCCTAGCAAGTCCCTGTATCTCACAAAAACCATTTAAAATAGATTGAGAAATCTCTGTCAACCCCGACTCCCAAAAAAAATACTACATACTCCGTACTTAATACTACATCTCAGATGAGAAGAATACGGGCATTACTAAACCATGCACTGGCAAGGAGACTTAAATTGGGGGCGCAGGATGGAACCCCCCTTGTTCCAAAGCAGGGGTTTTGACAGGCGAATCGGCGCGTGCATCTATGGCAACGAACTGGTTCAAATCAATAAAGACTTTTTTGCTTCTCCCTCTCCCGAAGCACTTTTTAAACATTGAAAGAGACAGGGCTAATAAAAAGCACTGTTAGCCTCTACACGCCCCCCTTCGCCTCCCCAAAGACATGTATTCACTTCCGGACGAGTGGGTTTGCTATTTCTTTTTCAACCTCTGTTTTCTCTATCAATGATTATTCCCAGACATGCAAAATCGATAGCTGATTTTTTCGAGCGTTAATGATCCCCGACGTGTAATGTGCAAGACGACGTAAAGAGGGTGTGGGCCAGCTGCACAAGTGACAGGAGGATGGGAGGAGAGACAAACCTTTACGGAGTAGTACAGGGATATTATTGATAGTCAAATACTCCGTACACGTAGTCTATTGAAGTAAAACATATCCATCATTCTTGCTAAAACTTTCTTCAACAGGCTTGATCCCAGCTTGTAAAAGTAAAGTAAACAAACCGAAATCCAAAATCCATCCACCCTCACGTGCCTCGCTTCGTGACGTTACGAGACGTTACGATACGTTACGAATAACCTGGAACCTCTTCAGCTCAAGTCTGCGGGAACGTCTGGTGCAAAAGGAATGTTCTGATGAGTTCGTATGTCCGTGGTTCCCGTTGCCACGTCCCGCCATCCAATGGCTCTACGGAACATTTCAAGTGCAAAGTCCGGCACGTACGCCGGGACAAGGTGTCCCGCATCGTACACTACCGAGAAGCTCAAGTTACCGTACTCGCGCACTTTGCCTAGTGTCTGGCCTGCAAATTTGATGGGTGCGTATTCCGTGTTTCGAAAGAGGATAGCTTCGGGGTACTGAATTGCTAGGGAGAGCGCTTCGCCTCCCATCCTGTATGTATGAATGCACAAGGGTCAGCCACTCTTTTGCTTCTTGCTATTTTCTTTTCTTCTTTCTCTTCTGCGGCTGAAAAAGTCTTCGACTCAGGTAGGGAATTGTCGGGGGAATTGCAGGAAATATTACCAGTTTCCAATATAGTCCGCGTCGCCGTAATAAAGTCTAAGTGCATGCATATATGGCATGTCAGTTGCTAAGTCCCGTTGTTCTAATCACAGAGTGCTTAAGCAACATACACGACCCGAATGCCAGATTCGAGAAGTAGAACAAGATCGAGAATGTGATCTCCAACCACGTAATCTCCGGCTGCCATGAAAGCAAAGTAGACTTCGCTTTTTGTTGCCTCGTATCGAAAGTCCATGTTGATACCCATGTGTTCCTGGACTTCCTTTTGGTTGAGAAACTCTAGGAAAAACTCTGGGTAGGCCGGCATTTCTCGAGGGCGTCGAATATCGTACGTACTTAGGCCGCTGTACGAATAATACGGTGCTTCAACGTTGTCTCGGCCTTAGTGTCCTTGCAGTTAGTGCGCTGCGTACTTTTTCGTGATTCTTTTCTTGCTCCTGATTGAGGCGCTTACACATATTGACCGCTTGGGCACATGTGACCCTCGTGAAAAGCCTAGGGAGTTATCAGTACCGTCGGAGGCGCAAGTCTCAATACCAGTGTGTCCAAAGGACAGTGAAAAATTTTGCTGAAATTGGACGAGATAATACCTATCCTGGTTTGAACTATGGCCCAGCCGGCAAGTCCAAACTTGATCGAGGCATCCGGCTTTCATATTACATGCCGTTTGCATATACTCAATCATTTTCGCATCCACAGCCTTGATCCCGTAGGTGTTATTAACTGCGAATTTGGGATACTGCTCAGTAAGGGCCGTGTCAGCTGCTTCATACCAGCAATACAGGGACCGAAGTGACGACTTACTGAAGGAAACTGCGTTGGTATATCAACAATTCCGTTCCCGATACCCAGGGTCTTGAGTTCCAGCTCGATTCCCTTTGCCCTACCGGTGGAAATGAGTTTATTCTGGTCCATAAAGTACCTCATGAAGCCTGTGTCGTATCAGAACCAAGTCGGTTGAGGTTTCTCAATGGTATGGCTGAAGACCAATATTACCTGGCCCATAATGTCCCCCGTAACTAAGTGGCAGATAATTCCATAACGTTAATGGTCGGCATATACTATCTCGTATCATGAAGATGCTTACCTTTCCGTCCACAGATGAAACTCCTTAGACGTGACTTTAGGGCTCATCTGGGGAAAAGCCGCAAATAATCCCTGGATGGCCCGCCATGCTACTACCGCCGCAAGTTCCGTCGTGTCGGTACTCGTTGCATTGACGTATGTTCTAAACCTCGGCTCTGCAGCAGTGTATGATGACACATTTTCGTACGAGAACCCGACGCCCAGAGGTTGGGAAAGGAATATCATGTTTGACGCTTCATTCCAACTGCAACCTTATCTTAGAACTTAATCATTGAGGCATTTGGCCAGGGGTCAGGGGGTGCTAGCTAATTGGGCTTACGATGATGGGTTGATTGACGTTGTCAAATCCGGGTTCACCGTGCAAGGTCCGATTTCTAAATATCAAGAACTTTTAGGAATCTTCCCTTGACCTGGAGATCTAGTCATGTTCATTTCGTACTGACCTGTAAACAACCCAATCAAAGAATCTGACCCTGGACCCCCATTCAACCACAAAGTAATGGGTGCCTTCTCCGGCTCATGCCTCGCTTCAAAGAACCAAAAGAAAACATGCGAATTCTCATCCAGGTCAACATACCCAGAATACGAACCGACGCCCTCAGTTGTCTCGCAGAGCGAGTTCCGTTTATACCGAACAGTAGCCCCTTCATATCCCGTAGAATACTCCCAAACCGAATCCGCTTCAACACGGCGATTTCTTTTCTTTAAAAGAGGTCCTCGAGGCGAGGCGCGAAGGTGAAATTCGGACCATGGCGCGATCTGATTCTCAGCCCAAGCGAAATGAAGAATGAACGCGGCACCCAAAAGTGCACAGCGTAGAAAGTGCACGAGAACCATGTCCGGTTCTCATGAAGAAAATGAAAATGAAAATTAAAATAAAATAAAATAAAATAAAACGTTCACAAAAAGATGGGAGAATTCTCCAGACTCGAAAACGGTGCGGACGCTAATATATCTAATAGATGTACATTCAGTCCTACCCCGAAGGATTACGCCGCCGCTGCAAGAACTGCCGCTTGGCTTGATACCTGATTCTTCAATAGGTTTTTTTTTCCCTAGAGAAGAATAAACATGCAAAACGGGGGAAACAAGGAAAATCCTAGGTCGCTTCCGTTCCAGTAAGAGGTGTAAGAGCACCACCACGGGACGAAACGTGACTCAAAACATACTCTCTATACAAGTACGAACTAGAAATAGCAGAAACAAATCAATTGTATATTCTTTCGGTTCGGAACATGTCTGATTGAGGAATAGTGAAGACTCTGGGCCCAGTACGTGTATGTGGTTAATCGGTTAAAGCGGGCGAATCTCCTCCATTTCCATTCTGGGATTATCCCATCTAGATTGTAAATACTGTCCATTATAAAGTCTGCGAGTGTTTTCCTTTTACAACCCGAACTTCCAGGGACCTGACATGGCTGCATTCACTAATATTTGTAATTATGTCCTGTGATTGGCCGTCGTTTCAAATCGCCTGTTGCCAATGTATTCTGGTGTCACCATGTAACGTCTTTGTGCAAAGGCTGGTGCTCTTGATAATACTCCAGGCCGTCAAGGCGGCCTTGTTGCTTCTTTGCATTTTCAATGTCATGTCTAGCTAGCTACCGAGACGGTGTGTGTGCGATTGCGGGTGTTATTCCAGTCTAACTAACGAGGCATCGACGGGGCGGCATTGCCGTCTCTGCACAGCTCCGTCTTCCTCCCAACCACCATAATGCGTCCATTGCTCATGCTCTTGTATTAAGATTTGCCACAACGCTTCCCGACCATTCTTTTTATCCTTGTGCCTTCGACAAAGGTTACACCAACACTAAACTCGCAGACGAGTCGCATATTCGGTACGGGAGTGCTTTACAAGTCTTCGTCCGACTGCTCGCCAGGAAGGGGCATCTGGGCTGCGTCTTCCATCTCTTTCCTGTACTGCTCGAGGAGAGCCTCGTCGACCTGGGCGGTGGGAGGGGCAAGGGCAGGGGCGGCAACGAATTCCTGTGAGCAAAATTAGTCTCCGCCCGTTCGGCCTTGCAGTGCAGATTGCAGTTCAAAAAAAAAGAGGAAAAAAGAAAAAAAGAAAAAAGAATAAAAGAATAAAAGAAAAGAAAAAAGAAAAGAGAGGGATGGGAGGCAACATACAAGAGCGGGGTTTCCGACAAGCTTGCGGGCCAACCAAAGGAAAGGCTTCTCGAAGTTGTAGTTGGACTTGGCCGAGATATCATAGTATTGGAGGTTCTTCTTTCGGTGGAATGTGATCGTCTTGGCCTTGACCTTGCGATCCTTGACATCAACCTTGTTGCCGCAAAGGACAATGGGGATGTTCTCGCAAACTCGGACAAGGTCGCCTATGGAATAAATCTTCAAGTTAGACGGGGTTCGATGCGATTGTGGAGGGTAGTGTGACCGGCGAGTGGGCGATCTGTAGGGGTAGCGTACGGTGCCAGTTGGGAACGTTCTTGTAGGTAATGCGTGACGTCACATCGAACATGATGATACCGCACTGGCCGTTGATGTAGTAGCCATCACGGAGACCACCGAACTTCTCCTGACCAGCAGTGTCCCACACATCGAACTGAATTTGACCAAAGTTCTGCAAGGGGTGAGGTTAGCACTAAGGCGGTAATAGGCTGTCGTCGAGTCGACGGTCGGAGTGGGGGAAACTTACGGTGGAAAAGCCGAGAGGGTGAACTTCAACACCAAGAGTAGCCATGTACTTCTTTTCGAACTCACCAGTCAAGTGGCGCTTGACGAAGGTGGTCTACCAAAATCGTCAGTCTTCCGACAAAGGCGGAATGGCGGGGTCGTTGGGTGGAAAGCGTTGTTTCCCAGCCAGTCATCTGAAAAAATGATAACGGGAGGCCGAAACTGCCGGTAATACGACAGCCCATTGCCACTTACCTTTCCGGTACCACCATCACCGACAAGCACGAGCTTGAAGGTAGGGACAGTTGCTTGAGCCGCCATCGAGCTGATTCTTAAGATTTAGGTGGGGGTGTGGTTGATGTAAACAAGCGGGGTGAATGAACTAGCCGAATATCCAGGTTAGTTTTTCTGGTCGAGAATACGGGATCTGGATGGAAAATGTGTATTTTGGTGTACTGCGCAATGGGTTGGGCGACATACCAGATCAAATAGATGTTGGAGTGGAAGAAATTGTTGTCGACGGAGGTTCACCGATTTGAGTTGGCTCTGTTTTGTTATCCTTTTGATGCGGCGGGGAACAAAAAAGTGGACAGGGTACTAGGCCTTAGAAAAAATTCTGTCAGGTAGAGAGGGTAAGAGGGTCGTTGCAGGGGCGGACAAATTTCGGATGTAATGATCACGTGAATATGTTTTTTCTGCCTCGAACGATGACCAACACAAAGCCCTCAGCTCTGACGTGATGGTGGGGCGGCAAGTTGAAGATTAGTACTTGTATGGAGTACGTATTATATCGGTACCTTAAGTCTTGAGACCCAAGATATTTGGAAATCAACCAGGTTGCCACGCGCTGCTTTTAATACAGTTCCAGCCCAATACCAGGCCAAGTACGGAGTAGGCTTTCATATGCTGGCCGCCTAAAACGTACGTACCATCGCCCCCCATTACTTGGGCAAAATGGGTTAATGAATTTCCATATATCTTCTTCTGTTCTATAACCATCTCCTTGATGCAGCCTAGAATTGTCTCTTGTCCCAGGCTGTTTCTTGAGGAAGTTTTGTTGTTGTTCTAGTCTTAGTCGGGGTTCGGTGGAGGCCCTTCTTTCTTGGGTGAAACCATGTCCCAGATTTCACCCAACAAATTGACCCAGATTTCTTTTATCCTACTACCGACCAAAATCTATGAGCTAATGTACACATAGACAAGGTAAAACAATTCCGGTTAGATGACTTCAAGAAGTCGGTAGGTTCTGGATCGGCATTGTAGTCATTAGTATGAGCTACCAACAGATAATGCTTCGTATAAACTTGTAACATTTTGGAATGCAACGCCTCGAAAATTTTGCTGCAAGCTTTTTTCGTGGTAGGCCTTGCTACCCTTAGCTAGGGGGTCGATGTGTTGTAAATAAGAGGTCGAGCCATGGGATCGGCGGCATTAGAACACGGTATGGTGATAACATCGGCTTCCCAGAGATTATTGGGAACAAGCTGCCAGTTTTGGAAATGATTGTCTATCCCGTTACAGTATTGCGAATTTGGGACAATTCTGGCTAACCGAGACGAAATGTGTTGAGTGGGGAGGAAGTGGAATCAAGATGCCACACATCAGATAGGAAGGATATGGCAACCAAGCATCCCACGACCGCCCCAGTCTTTCACGGGCGACAGGTTAAGTTGTAGCTCCTGTCGTTGATCAACCCCAGACGATCGCCGTGAAACCTTTACCAGAATATTTCGCTGCATATAAGTCAGCAACATTGTCCAGGTACAGCAAGAGGTACACATACGCCTTCGTTCCCCTGGACACATTCAGCCACCCTCTTGAGATTCTCGTTGTTATCGATATTGACATATCCAAAGGTTCGGATTTCATCACCAGCTTGCAAGCCAGCTTTATCGGCGGGGCTGTTTGGTACCACGGAATTGACTTTGGCGAACACAGCTGAGAGACGTGATGGTTCGATAGGCCCTGAATCAATCACTGAGATCTGAGTGTGTGTTGTATTGCCGCTATCGGGGCCAGAGCTCTGCTGCATCTTGGCAAGGTTGGCAAATTGTTCGTGTACATGTTTTTCAATAGTGTTCATGAGGTCTTTATAGTCATTGCGTAGGTTAATAATCCTAGAACGTGTGGTTCGAACTTTGATGAAAGGACTGTTAGCTATCGGATGGTGCTGGTGGTTTTCTGTCTATCCAAAATATTACCTACTCTGGGCAACATCAATGTCGGCTCGGGGAAAGCCATCGGGTGTGAGTAGAGGAGTACTCATGTCGACATGATGCTATCATCGTGTTAATTCGATTATTATATTCATTTAGATAGAAGTGAACTAACAGAGTCAAGTACTTGGCTCAAAGCACGAAGCTCTGCTTCCATGGAGTCCTTCTTCCGTTGGAGCTCTGCCAACGAGAGAGGCCCCGCAGTATTCTGTGCGGCTCTTGCGCTTGACGGGCCCGATGGCACAGTCGGAGCATGTAAGCCATTCATTGTAAAGCATGAAAGAGCAGTATCGTGAGAGAACTTGGGCGTCTATGATTGTAGATTGCAAAACTGGTTGCAAAATTGCAGAGTCGATTGCAAAGATCGAACACTCCCTGAAGTGCCCCTCTTCAGGATGATTAATAGGTATATACGTACTACAGAGCTTCGCGTTGCGTGGGTAGTGACTAAAGACCCACTGACGCATAGGCACGTGACCTGTAAGACTCAAACCAATTTCCCTGCGCGATGTTTCGCCAACTTAGCTGATTGCACTCTTGATTAGCTCCATACTTTATACACATTCTCTGCCAGTTGCTTTACTCGCCTTTGCCGAGAACCTCTTCCGCCGCATACACGCATCAGACTGATTTCCCCCCCATCGATACCCTTCTCTGTTACGGCCTTTTCGAACAGGCCATTCAGAAGCCATGGCGACTGGCGTGGACGCGAGGTTGTTGAAATCCACGAGGTTCCCACCCGAATTCAACCAAAAGGTTGACATGCAAAAGGTCAACCTTCAGGTGATGAAGAAGTACGCCAATAAGAAAAATGGAGCGACTGGTCATTGATTGTCGCGACTAACTCGAACTGGTTTCAGGTGGATTTCTGGAAAGATATCTGAAATTTTAGGAAACGAAGACGACGTAGTTATTGAGCTCTGTTTCAACCTGATCGAAGGCTCCCGCTTTGTAAACGCCTACCTCCCCAAAGCATACTGCGAACTATTTAAAGACACAAACTAACAAAAAATCTATTCATGTATTTAGCCCGATATCAAGTCCTTACAGATTCAATTGACTGGATTCCTCGACAAAGATACTCCGGCCTTCTGCAAGGAGCTATGGAAACTTTGCCTAAGCGCTCAGGCGAGCCCGCAGGGCGTTCCCAAGGAGCTGCTCGAAGCTAAGAAGCTGGAGCTCATACAAGAAAAGGTATTTTATGATAGACCTTGCTGTCGTTCCCTCTTCAAGTAATTCAGCTTTTAACATGTATCGATTTGTAGATGGAAGCGGACCGTGCAGCAGAGGAGACCCGTCGACGGCGTGAGGAGATGGACAAACGCGATCGTGAGCTCACCGATATTCGAGACCGAGAGCGCCGCGAGCGAACACGTGGTAGAGGTGATGGTTGGCGAGGCCGAAGAGGCGACTCGGATTTTGGCGGCCGTCGGGGAGGCTATGGACGGCAAAATGCACGCCAAACCTCTCGATCCCCCCCTCGATATCGAAATGCTCCGGACCGAGGATCTTTCAACGGCCCGCGACACGATACGTACACACCCCGAGGTCGTCGATCTGATAGAGATGTTGGACGCGGAAGATCTCCTAGCCGGTCGTCCGATGGGCACTCGTCTCATCGGTCATCCTCACGCGACTCAAGCTCAGACCGTGGTCGACGTGGTCCCTCTCATCGAAACAGTCGTAAGAGGTCAAGATCTAGGTCCAGGTCCAGGTCGCCATATTCAAGCGGCCGATACCGCGGTGGGCGCAATCGATGGGGAAGGAGGAGATCAAGAGATACTGAGGGTTCACCGTCCTCCCGCTCACGATCATCCGACAAGCGGTCTCCAGTGGCTAAACGGCGTCGCTACTCATCGTCGGGGAGCAGGTCGCCCAGACCCCGTAGACGGCAATCCAGGAGCTCGTCCGGGTCCTCCCCTCAACGTACTCGGCGACGATCTAGTAGTGGCAGCCGAAGCATCAGCCCACCCCAAAGGCGGCGACGCGATAGCTCTAGCCATTCTAGGTCTCTTTCGCCCAGCAGTCGGTCGCCCAGCAGGTCGCCAAGCCGAAGGCGTAGACGCGGACTGCACAGAGATCGAGACTCACCAGTCGGGTCACCAGGCCGACGACGGAACTCATCTTCAATTTCTTCCCAATCTCGTTCCCGTTCCCGTGATAAGGCGACCGATGTTCGGGGACACGACGACAGCAGGCCCGTGTCGAGATCTTCGGAACCCTGATTCCCATTCCACTAAGACATACTTCGCCGCGTTCGGGTGTTGTTCTTAATATTGGGGCAAGCCCACACTATGTGCCTTTAAAGTTGGATTTATTTGTGAGCTTCGCTGCCCAACTTTCTATCACCACTTGCTAACTTGCTAACGGGGATGGTTCTAGCGATAGTTGTCAGGCATGAGAGATTTGAGCCTAGCCCAAGAGAAAAAAAAATGAATATCAAGATGAGAACCTAATAATACTAGCTCTTCTTTTCTTTTTCTGCTTTTTTGTCCTTTCTACTAGTGGTTATGGCTAACTATGTCAAAGCGATTTGAATGCCATCGTCGCAGCCTGGCTATGTGGTTAGGCTTTAATTAGACCCAATGAAGACAATCCAACTTGGTATATTCTCTTTCCCCCCCTTCGTTCATGGTCTCGAGTAACCATTCTTTCTCAATCCCATCTTGGGATTTCTGATGAGATAGTGATGCTTTCAGTCACCCTACCCAGCTTTCTGTGCAGGGCTTTGTGCGATTGATGAAACTATACCACTCGAGATCTTTGTTGTGCATAAGTATCGGTCTCTTGGTCCCCGTCCACATTTCACACATATCTGATGGCCTCCCAGTCTTTGGTTTTTTTTTTTTTTTTAAAAAAAAAAAACCCGTAAACTCAACATAAAGCCTACTTTGCTGCCATGATGTGAGTACGATATGAGCACGGCACATGAACTGAAGTTCTGCCACTTTCTCATTCCATGCGCCAGTTTAAAGGCACCTGCTATTTCCAGCTATTCAGTTTGGGTTCGGCAAATGGGCCGTTGCATTTCAAAATGGAAGGCGCAATCCTTTGCCCTGGAAGTGCTGTAACCCCACCTGGCAAGAAAGCTTAAGAATCCTTGGAACGAAAAGCAGAAAATTTTGTAGATTGTAGGTCTAGAGTAATATTCTCTTTCTGTGTCTTCGTCTCGAGAAACCATTCCCGTGCGAATCTACTATCCACGTTTCAATCTGTTGGCCCAACAGAAAAGCGAAGAACCACTTGTCTGATTAGACATGCTGGAGACGAAGATATCGATTTCCAATGTGATACCTTATATCGTGCAAACCTCCCTCTGTTGCCTACGAAACCTACAGGCCATTCATTAGAGTTACTCCTTCATTATGACTATATCGGCGTTACCTCCCCAGACAGCTCGTTTGCTAGGATCATCGGTTGTTATCGCGACCCCTATTTGCCTTGTGAAGGAACTTGTTGAGAATTCTATTGATGCCAAAGCGACATCAATCACCGTCAGAATTTCACCGAACACCGTTGACAAGATCGAGGTCAATGACAATGGCGACGGAATCCTCCCCGAAGACTTTGCCTCCTTGGGCCGGTCATCTCATACGAGCAAACTGAAATGTTACGACGATCTATTACAGGTTGCTCGAGAGTCCTTAGGTTTTCGAGGCGAGGCCTTGGCGAGTGCCAATTCGATGGCTGACGTTTCGATCACGACTCGAAGAGCTGAAGAGGTGGTCGGGCACCTGATCAAGTTGAAGGGGGGCACTGGAGGAGTCATGCAACAATCGCCAACCTCACGCACCACCGGGACAACCGTACTGGCGGAGAGTTTATTCAAGGACCTGCCGGTTCGTAGAAAGGCGTCAGTGGCCGCCGCACGTAAATGCATCTCGAACGTGAGAAGCATTCTTCAAGCTTATAGTATGGCAAGGCCGTACCTAAAAATTTCGTTCAAAGTCCTGGGACATGAACCATTGGGCTGGACATACACGCCGGACAAGAGCCCAAACCCCTTGGATGCAGTACGCCAATCATTGGGAAGGGCGGTCGCTGCCGAATGCAGCTACCGAAGCATGACAATCAGGCCCAAAGGGGCACAGCCGGTTTTGGCGGCTGAAGCCTTTATCTTCGAGGCGGTTTTACCTCGCCCTGGCTCCGACCTGGCCGAGGTTTTTGGGAAAAGTGCCTTTTTCTCGGTTGATTCCCGACCGGTGACCTCGAGCCGTGGCTTGATGAAGAAAATAGTAGCCATCTACAAAGGTTTTCTGCAACACTCATTCGACCAAGATGTTACAGGAAAGCCACCAGCATCCCCATTCATTCGTCTCAATATTGTGTGCCCTCCACGAACCTATGATCCAAATATATCTCCCCTCAAAGACGAAGTATTGTTTTTCGACGAGAACTCGATACTGGACATGTGTACTCAATTTTTTTCTTCCATTTACTGCCAAACTCAACCAGACGTATCAGATGGCGTTGCTCATCCACTCCAAGGCACCCGCAGTGTGGAAAGTGTCATGGAAAGCAGCACCTCGGATCTCAGGGCAGATTCGGCGTCTGAAAGTGTAGAAAGGGCACTCGAATGTGAAGAGGCCAATGGGCATGAAGCCTCGATCAAGCTTTTACAGGTCGAGACTACTTGGACAGCGGATCTAACGCAGGGCCAAGACGATGCAAAAGAGATTATGGCCGAAAAAGGCATGCCACTCGAAGTAGTGGTAGTTTCCACTCCAGGATTTTCTAGTCAAGGTAGTACTTCGACATCAAAGACGTCTCGAAGACAAATAGATGGCACCGACAGATCAAAGCCGAATACTGTCAACCCCTGGTCCCTCGCCAAGCCCAAGGATGCTCATGAGATGAGAAATGGGGGGCGGCACTCGATAGTTGATGATCGAGCATTCCTACCTTCGCCACCCCCAGAGAATAGGCTTCGACCACCTCCTTCTCAATCTCCTTCTAGTCCGTCGGGCCTCACTATCGCTTCTTCGGTGCAGCTTCACCAAAAGAACAAAACCGACCTAGAGAGATTTGATCTTGATGCAACTCTTCGCTGGATACAGGAGACAGATACATCGCCAGAAATTGACTTAGACAAACACCAGCCAGCTATCAAGCCAATTAGATCGACAAGTGGAATAGCGGTACCCAGAAGCCACTACTCAAGGCAGCCGATACCCAGGAGCTCGCCGGTTCGGCAGCAAAAGCCGCTATCCGTGACGTTAAAGCGTCTCCAAAGAGGCAACCAGGAGCGCCGACAACCATTCCAAAGCTCACTCGAACTAATGAGGCAAATGTCACAAGACAGTGCTCTTAAACGGTCTGAACTAAACGACTATCCGGCAAGAATTTCTGCTCTTCAGAGCAAACTGCAGGCGCCTTTCACCCCCCCTGGACGCGTACCTGGTCACGACACAACGCAATCTCGGCAACAAACCAGAGATTTGTCTAATTCCATCTTGAAGGATACGCCAATCGGAGGTTGTATCTACGACGTTTCCCAGAACATTAGCGGTGGCAGTATTCTGTCGACAAA
Source organism: Graphium sp. VPRI43844 (assembly GCA_019925285.1). Taxonomy (NCBI): domain Eukaryota; kingdom Fungi; phylum Ascomycota; class Sordariomycetes; order Microascales; family Graphiaceae; genus Graphium; species Graphium sp. VPRI43844. Next base: position 148,806 of record JADHKT010000031.1, on the reverse strand, counting down.
TGAGTCAAGCTCCCCTTCAATTAAGCTGCAGACCCCGGTGAAATCTTTCCCTCGGTCACTAGATGACATCCCTTCGGACCAGAAAGCAAACACAATAGCACTTTGCCAGCACCTCGTGGTTGACTGCAGCATAAAGCAACTGCCATACAAGTTGCTTGCTTACGATTCGTATATCAGGTGTGGAAAGTATGAGGATACTCCTGTATCCACAATTTGTGAACAGGATGATGGCTGGCTTCAGAACCAACTTGATCGAGTGTACAACACATGGACCAACGGTTTCCCCAATGTTTAAATCGCAGGATCATCCCGTCTACAGGAGGTGGAATGATGCCTGTCTATGGTCATGGCTCTAACTCTCAAGGGGCAAATTTACAAGCGTCGGAGTACTAGACTGACAAGGAGTCAAAGCGATCGATGTTAATGAAGAATCTAATGTGCTGCTAATCGCGATAATAATCGGACAACAACAAGTACGAAGCAATTGATCGTTATACGGAACTTGGTAGAATCTTCCACTGATGTATTTCATTCAACAATATTTGAAAAGACCAACTTGCACAAGAACGATGCAAAAAGCAAAGAAAAGCCATCAATGCTGTGCACAGAGCTCACTGTAGACATATCTAAAAATAGCAGTATTGACGCGGGCGTGATGCCTTTCTGCATTACCTTTCATGGGTAGCCTTCGCATTCGACGTTCTTTTTTCGGGACTGTTTTAAACCCAACCTCTTCAGTTTTCGAGATAACATCTTTCTCCTCTCGAGAATTTAAGTGCTACTACTCCGTGCATTTACGGTTATTTCTTAGTTGGTGTACTTGTGCCAAGCTTCATACCCACCAACCCTGTAGATACTCAAGGGCCAAGAATGATGAAAACAAGTAGTAGTTTTCATAAAAGGATGAGTTCAAGTGTAGACACTTTTTTGTCTAATTTACTGGCCATGTTAGACATCTCCTCAGCTACCCTGGCCAACTGTATGCTGGGCTCTTATGTGCCGACAGTTTGAAGGATGGAAACCCCATCGAACATACCGACCACACGGCGCACGCTGTGCAGGCTGATGTATCTGTAACGAGGGCAACCCTCTTATACAAGTAAGAGTGGAGGTGGCTGCTTGTACGAGAGGGGGCAGTATGAGGACCGCCTCATCCTTTTGCTCGTCCACTTGGATGATCTGCGCGGAAGAAAGTAATACTTGTCCCGTCCCCTGTCAACTTCATTCTGACAGCCTTTCCCCACACTGTCCCTTCTATCGTTATATTTACCCCGTACTTTCTTATTTTTCTCTTCTGGCCCGTCTTCTTTGATTAACAGGGTCACTTCCGAAGATGGGGTACCTCGAGGTTGGGTTATTGCTCTTGACAAGCAGCGGGGTGGTACCACGGGCAGATTCAGCGTTGCCCACAAAGTCAAGAAACCACTCGTCTGATTTTACACATTTAGCAAAAGACAGAGAGAGCAGGGAAATGGACATGGGAGAAACTTGAAAGTTGTCGGTATGACGGGAGCGGAACTGGGCGAATTGGGCGACTCGTCCTACGAAGGGAATGCAGCTGGTCCACCGAATCGCTGTGAGTCAGTGAAAGGACAGATTGTGACACTTATCTGTGTATGCGAGCCGTCACTCTTAGGTTGTGCTGTTCGCTCTTTTGTCTTTTTGTGCAATTAGACCTCTGTTGTCCTTTCCGTAGGCCTGTGCACGTTCTAGTATGCTCACTGCGTTACGGTAAAGAGCTTTGGGATGAGGGCATGTGTACATATGAAGTTTTAGGGCACTTCGGAATGACGTGGAGGACGAGATTCTAGAGCACCAGTGGACAAACGGGGTAGCTTGGCGGTCCCGGATCTGCAGCTGCAAATGCAGTCGGACAAAGGGACTCGATGTTCTAACACCATCGAGGGTCTTTGACCTGTGCTTCGAAATTATTCTCGATTTGCAGAGTTCAAAGGACTCTTTGAAAATGACAGGGGACTAGCCGAAGTTGAGGATACGTTACAATGTCGCCACCATGCTATGTTGGTGATCAACGAACGGCCGGCGTAGGGAGAAAGGTTCCGTCCGGGTGGACAAGTCGCAGGAAGCTGCCGAGGAGTATGTGTGTGGAGCAACGCCTGCATTTTGCCAACACCATGAGGACTGTAGCGAGCCCTTGCAAAGTAATACAACCTCTGTTAACTCTTCTAGTACGGTATTAGTATTTTCTCCCGCAGCGTCCGTCGCGCCACGGGGGATTTCAGACGAGAGGTCGTAGGGCCACTCATTGGCAGAAGCGATTGTTGAACATTTGTCGGGGTTTCAACCTATTTTAGGCTGGGAGGTGGCGGTCAAGCCCATCGATTTCATTTTGTTGGATTTTGTATGGGGTTATCGGGTCGATCTGGGCTACGAGAGAAGTTTATTATGTGGCGACCAAACCGAATTACACCGAAAATTTGCGTTACAGCTGAGGATAAGGAGGCGAGAGGAGAAAGGCGTCAAGGCCCCTTCTGTACTCCGTCTAAAGGATAGCAAGCAATAGCCCCTCCCTATTTTTCAAAACAAATTGTGCAGAAGAGGACGCGAAAGCCCTAAAAAGAAAGAAAAGAAAGAAAAGAAAGAAAAGAAAGAAAAGAAAGAAAAGAAAGAAAAGAAAGGTCATGATGGAAAAGGGAAGCAGCTATTATGAGTATACGGGATGCCGTGTTGGGAAGGGAGGGGCTGGGTAGTGGTACAAGGTCGAATTGGCAGCGGCGGCGGGCGTAATGTCACTCACTGTTCGCTTCGTACATCTTTCTTTTCTTTTTTTTCTCAACCCTAATACTGACCAGATGACATCGGCTGTAACCCGAACGACATTGAGCAGCATTGGGCACTTGATTACCAAGATCGGGAGATGGGTTCTGTCGACGCCAGCCCGTACAATGCTTTGAATGCTTTTGACTGGCCAGCCTGACGTCGACTGCCCATCATCCTGCAGATAATAAGACGTAATACTCCGTATTTAGTATGTACTTGTACCACAGTCTATTATTCCGTTACGGAGCCAGCCGCCAATGGAAATGGCCTGGCCAGTCAAACCGGCAACCTCTCCCACAATGAAACCAGAGCTGACCACCCATGCCACGCCACAACCCAGGCCAAGGTGTACAATGACACTCCATCTTTCGTGCGCCTGGCAAGGTCCTGTTGGCCCAATATCTGTTGGGCCGTTGGAGGACTCCCGAATGTTGAGGGCTGCGAAGAAATATCCCTTGTGTCTGGAGGCTTGAAGAGAAGCGAAAAGAATAGAAGATTAAAACAAATAAAATCAAGAAAACGAGAGAATTTTGGAACACGGGTGGCTTGACCCTCATACTCCGTACTTGTATGCAGACAATGCGTCTACATAGTAAATATTTGGTTTGCCCATTCCGGCCTCTCAAGCTGTGGGCTGGCCAGCCAAACACGAAGGTTGATAAAAATAGGTCGGCAAGCTGGGTTCACCGTGATGGGATGACCCAGGGATAATTCTCCGTAAATTGGTAAATTGGAAGCGGCAAGGTCTTTAGATTATGCGAGGTGTGTGTACTCCGTATGGGGTACTACTAGAGCTTGTCTTCAACACACTAATGTCTTTGAAGAAGCAACAAAAAAGAGGCCTGGCGATCCATCCTAACCCGAATGCTGGATACGGAGTATTCTTTTTCATAATACCACACACCCTGTCCATTGGAAAAAAGTTTATTGTGTACGGAGTATTGTCATGGTATTGTCATGTGGTGGCATTTCCTCATCCGCGCATCACCCAACAAGCCCATCCGTGAACGCGAGGATAGTCTTCCGTCTGTCGGGTTCTCCGTCTACCATCTTGCTCGTACAATAAGATGACGCGCGCGTACAGAGAGAGGCATTAAGACAGGTGGGGACCGAAAAAGTCCTTTCTGCAATACGGGATTGTCCAAATTGCTAGTGCAATGGGGATAGGACACTAAAAAGATACTGTCGTTTTGGTTGAGCTGAAGGTAATACATACTGACGGTTTCTCGATCCAGAGGAGCCGATACCTCAGGGATTGGAGGTTCCATCCCGGTTGTATGCCTCCCGTCTTGACTAGCTACTCCGTACTCCGTACTCCGTATTACAGGATTACTGAGTTTCAGTATTCCGATAAGGACTGTGGATGTTAATACCAAATACTCCGTAAACCACAAGTTGTAGTTTACTAGGGTCTTTCGCTTGGCTGACCAGGCCTGGCCTAGTCACCAAGCGTCGCTGCACAGCCAACTCAAACCCCCTTGCCCCATTTTCAGATCCGAAGCTTCAGTGAATGCACCACGCTAACACCCGTCGGTCAGTTTGCCCAGATTTTTGGTCTTCACATATGGAGTAGATGACATGATGCATGTCGGTTTCTTTGTACGGAGTAGTAATATTACTCTGTACTCCGTATTAGAACCTCTTAAGGTTTTGTACCAAGTAACATAGCATTACCACTTCGAGTGACTTGCATGGTCGGTAGAGCGAATTGATGGACAGATTCTGCACTGTCTGTCCGTACTATTATAAGAGGGATAGGGCGTTTTAACTACTCCATTAATACTCCGTACTCCGTAAGGAGGAAAGATTTCATGGGTACAGGGGTCGGCGAACACGAGAATAATGCAAGGAAGCTGGCAATATTATGGTTCTCTGTTGCCGCCGCTGATTAGTTCGAAGCCTTTGTAATCGGAGGGCTCCCTAATCCCCTAATAAGCACCTGAGACTGCCCTGTACGGAGTACGGAGTAATAGCTGTTGACAAGAGCGAAGAGTGGAACCACCTGAATGTCACGAAGAAGTATTACTCCGTACTCGTCTCCACTCGACTAAGCCACACTACTCCGTAGATTCGCGCCTTCCCTCCCTGAGCCGCAACAGCGTACTTTCCCTTTCCTGCACCCTGTAGCTTCGCTTCTAATTGCTCCACCCTCCACCACATCACCACTATTACGAAGTACAAACGAGAACGAGATACTCCGTACTTTTTTCTAATTTGGTTCCCAACGATAGCCGCTGTACTTTTTTCTCCCACTGAACAATCTCGTCACAACCATCTTCTCTGCTTCATCTTCGATTGCCTTTCCATTTCTCTCGCTTAGTAACCTTCCCTCTTTTTCTTTTTTTCACATAATCGACTCTTCTTGGCACACAGGGCATAGTCTCTTTTTTTCCCTTCCAATCGGCCTACCCTCTTCACTTATCCTCCTTGTGTGACGAAGCCGCTCTCCACGTCGATCCACGATGAACGACCCTTAGATCTGCCCCGATCCCCAATCCATCTCGAATTTTGCTGGTCGAACATCACATCACAACCGAGGTTTTTGTGGTCTACCGACGTAACTACTCCGACTGCGAACCGTCTACCCGAGTTACTTATGAAAATATTTCTCGAATCTGTCATCGCTTCCCATTCACCCCTTGCCGCCCTCCCCGTCGGGCGGACGACCGCCACATCGACGTCGAACACTGACCGGACGCTGCTGCAGTTGTCCTCGGCCTCGGAACCGATTGTGGGACTCGACAGGTATGGGAGGTTGAGTCCATGCACCTCTCCGCCACCTACCGATGACGCGATGACTTCCTCCCAGGTGTCAAGCTTACAATCCCACCAGGAGCTCCAGCTCGACCGCCGTCACCCCCCTGCCACATCGCAATCCTCATCTCGGTTTTCGAAGCTTCAGTCCAAGTCCCTATTGTCGTATTTGACGGCATGGAAATCAATGCCTCAACTGCGACAACGGCGCCGTTCATCGAGTATATGCTCAAAATCCTGCCCCCCATCCTCATTCGCTCACCTGCTCCGCACTCTCGCTCTCATACTTCCTCTGGCGTCGGCCGCCTCCATACCGTTCGAAAACTGCCTCCCAACCCATTACCAAGAGAATAAACCTGCCCTCTTGCAATGGGTCCCCCGATATGTCGATGCTGCCTTCAAGCAGAACGAAAATAGCTACAACCTTCACGTCACCAACTGGGGGAATGTAACGGGCTCCTGGCATGGGGCTCAGGTTCCTTCCTACAATGATTCTGCGTGGCAGGATCCCAACATGACTGACGGCAAGATCCTCCGCGAACCCGAGCCCGATAATCCAAATCCTCGAGCCACCACCCTATTTAGTAAAATTGGTGTCTTGACTTATAATCCCTTTAATGAGAGGTCCGACTTTTGCGACACCTCTCTACAGCACGCAGTTTGCCCGTTGGGCCCGATTTTTCAATACAACGAATCGTAAGCCAAAGCCTATGAGCCTGTCGTTCGATCCTCTTTCGGTCTAACCAGCCATAAATATAGCAACTTGCCTGATGGCTTACCTTCGATCTCCTTGACCAACGACTTCTTTTCAAGTTATGCCTTTACAACCTTCTCGGTCACCTTTATCATTACCTACGGCGACGAGGAGGAAACCAACATTGGCTGTGTTTCTGCTCCCGTCACTCCAGACCTTGGCAGTTTCTCTTGGATGCTCAAATTCCTTCCCCTTGTCATTCTGGTTGCTGTTGGCTTCGCGACCATTTTCGCCGCCATCTTCAGCCCTTGGGGAACCACTGACGTATTCAAATGGACCTCGAACCACGGTCGCGACGCCGATCTTTTGCGGCTCGTGACCCCCGGGTTCGGTGATTGCCTACATTATATTCAATGGGTTGTGCTGACTGGCGGCTTAACCTTAAATTACCCAGGCTTCTACCAACCGGTTGTGAGCCAGGCCTCATGGTCTACCTTAATGTTTAATTCGAGCTTCGTGAGCAAAGAGCCCAGGTGGCAGAGCCTCCAAGATGGCATCTACGTTACCAACAGCAACGACGGTCTTGGTCGCCTGGCCCAACTTGTTGGCATCCCAAAGGATCAGGACACCTGGCCGGGCATGATGGTTTGGTTGATGGTCATCGTTGCCGGTGTGTTTTTGCTTACCCAGGCAGGGTTCCTTGTACGATGGCTATATCGATTCATCAACAAGATCCCCGAAGAGGATTTGAGATCGAAAGACGTGCCCTTTACCATCGGCTGTATTGTGCGCATTCTCTTCAGTTACTTTCTCCTCCCCATCATGGCCCTTTCGTCCTTCCAGCTCTACGTGGCACCCCGCTCACCCGCCTACACGGTTGTCCTTTCCGTTGTGATGATCCTCTTCGTCGTCGCTTTCGCCGTGTGGCTCGCGCGTCTTATCGTCAAGGCCCGCCCTCGATCCGAGCTTTTCGACGACCTTCCTACCCTCCTCCTGTACGGGCCCTTGTACAACACCTACTCGGACGAAGCCGCCGGGTTCGCTCTTGTCCCCGTCGTGCTTAGTATCCTGCGGGGTGTGGCTATTGGTTGCATCCAAGCGTCGGGCATCGCTCAAATCACTATTCTCGCCAGCTGCGAGGTCATTCTTCTCCTAACCCTAATCTACTTCCGGCCCTTCACCGGCCAGACATCCATGAATGCCTACCATTCACTCTTTTCCATACTCCGCCTCGTCACTATCCTTCTCATGATTGCCTTCGCGCCGTCCTTGAGTGTCACAGAAGGCCCCAAGGGCTGGATCGGCTATGCTATTCTTCTCATCCATGGAATGATTTTGGTATTCGGCTTCTTCCTCAACGCCCTTCAGACCATTATCGAAGTGATCGCCCGCATGCTCGGTGCAGGTGGTGACGATGTCACTGGCTTGACACGCGGGGGACTTGCCAAGATTTTCGGCATGCGTCAGTTGCAGCGCCGCATGTCACGACGACAGAATGGACCGTCGCGCCAGAGCCAGCACTCAAATGCCGCCATGCTTGATGCGGAACAGGGCTCCAAGGTTGGCTACATCATGCCAGGCGGCCGAATCCGAAGCGAGTCGGCGGGCAGCATCAACGGGCTCATGAGTCCCACGAAGCAACAACACCGAAGCTCGTCAGCCCTTGATAGTATTGACATAATGGCCGCTCATCCACGCAATTTCGATAGCGCTGCGAGCTCGTTCACCCCCACAACCCCTGGCGAGGCCAGCACCTTCTCATTCCTTCCGTCTCCCGCGAACCCGAATCGACCCGCAGCTGCCCTCGAGGCAGCAGACCCATATTATCGACCGCCTCGCCGCCGCCGCGACACAGTGAATGAGACGTCTTTAACGTCCCTGAACCCGAACAGGTTGTCTACAGCCGACTCGCGTAGACTTAGTCAGATTGTTGGTAGTGGTGATCCCCTTGGCGATCCAACAGAGATTGACGGCCAAATCTCCCGAGCTGCTACCCCGGCTGCCTTAGGTTATCCACATGTCGCGCCGAGGCAGGACTACTCCACGCGCGAGGTGGACTTTTACTATGGAGTTCGTGGACCCGCCCTCAATTCGGAACGCCCTGGTCGAAAGCTGGGAACGGGTCCGGCCGACCCGACTGGCCCCATGGCCACCGCCGCCGGTTGGTTCCGTTCTATGTTTGTCGGCAAGACGTTGGAGAAGGGCAAGGGTTTCGAGGTTGTCCGCAGTGCTCGCATGCCACCAGGTACGCAGGCAAGGGAGGAATTTGACCGAGAGCCACCGCCCGAAGGCGTCCCTGTAGCCATGTCGATGCTTCGAAATGGTCCGATCGAATCCGACGATGACGACGACAACGGCGCCAATCCAAAGAAAAAGACCCCCGTCCGTAAGAGAACAGGCGATGCTGGCCTCGTGGAAGCGGGATCACCTGACACAACTTCGTCTCGGGTTACCGCGCCGGAGACTCTGATACTAAATCTCGACACGACACCGGATCCTTTCTTCGAAGACCTCGAAGCACCCCAGATCCCACGCAAGAGCTCCCGGCGACACTCCCAAGCGAGCCATACTCGTGCACCATCCTTCAACCTGGTGCCTCCTATGGAAGGCACCGTGCAGCCTGAAGCACCTGCGGCTGGAGCTGGCGGTACAGACCATAACCATCTCAACAGCTTGAGCTCGGTTGGCACTTCCCGTCTCCCGTTTGAGCGCCGCGGGTCGCAGAAGCGCTTGTCGTCCAACTCATCCATAGAGCCCGCGGACGAGTTTGACGTGATTGACATGGGCTCGGGCTCCGACATGGGACCAAACTATGGCCGGGTGGCTCAACACAGCATTAGCCATGTTAACCCTGAAGGCCGGCGTAACATGAATCTACAGGGCAGCGCAGCGGAGTTGGTTGGTGTTGACTTTACATCCGAGGTGCATGGCCAACCGACAGTTGGCAATAACGATACTCGCACCTAAGATCCGCGAGATTTTATCTCTGCAGACGAGCTTTCGTCTTTTTACGATTAAAAATTTCCTCTATCATCTTATTTTTCACGACATTTTCTTTCCTTTTACCATGTATACGACCAATAGACCGCAACAGTTTGCTGCATTGAGAATGTATAAACGATGGGGCTTTTCCATTCAGTGCAGTGGAACAATGGTGCAACCTAGCGGCTCCCCATCAGCATGTTGGAGGGAAGCCGACGGCGTTGCAATCAATATAAATTCTATTTTCCATCTTGTTTTCATTTTCCCACTTTTCATTTTTCATTTTCCTACAAGTATATGGGGGATAAGGTATTTAGGCGGGAAACGTTTGTAAATTTTTTTCTTTTTTTTTCTCAAAACAACGGGCAAATCAAAGGGAAATTGCTTGTGAGTCGGGAAGAGAAAAGCAGCAACGGGTGATGGACCACCCCGACAACCAGTCGAATTTTTTATATCTCGAGAGCGCATGGTACTTGAGCTGTTAATAGCAAGAAGCAATTGATGAAGACAATGGTGCAAAAGAGCCCCTTTCTATCGAGAAAGCTCCCTAGGAGAACGACGCGGTCAAGTAACTTTGCTTACAGTTTCACGTATCAAAATAATTGCGTGTCACTTATACTTGTACAAGAGTCTATACGAGGCTTGGTGCAACCATGAATGAAGTACAAGTAAATCTGCCATGTTCGTACAGCCTGGCTACAACGGCATCCTTTTGCGAACTCGCTGCAAAGATACTTTTGGGATTTCGTCGGCTGTTGCACAAGTGGACAATGGCACCAAATAGACCGATATAATGAAAAATAATGAAGCACCATGGTAATTTTTGCTATCAGCTGCTAGCTGATGAAAAGGAGGGTAAGAAAGGGTATCGAACACTGCAGACTGGATATATGTATGGGTCAATGGTAACTGCAAAAGAAGGGAGATGAAAAACACAAAAACGCCTTCCTTGGATGCCAGGAACGAAGGAAAAACACCGATTGATGCGACTGCCAAATCCAGAGGGCTCCAAGACAGCGAGAGCATGCTGTTTTCGAGATGGCCTCGAGAGATGGGGGTAAAGTAGCAAAACGCCCCTGGCCAGACAATACATATAGAAATAGGAGGACAAGAGGGGAATATGGAAACAGAAACAAGGGCCCGTCCGATGTGCCGTGTAAGCTTGGCAGGGCAGCAACGGTGAGCTTCATTGTAAAATCTCAATCTCGTTCCACACCATGTGCAAAACCTTCAGTCTTCCCAGATGGTCTCGAGATCAATATCGCCGCGGCGCTCGGCACCGCAAACGCTCCAACGTTTCCTCTTGTCTCGGGAGCCCGACGCCAGTGTCCGACCACGTGGCACGTCTAGACTTCCTCGTCCCTTTGCGTCGCCCAGCTCTCCACGTTCTGCGGCTTCTGCGGCGGCTTTGAGCTTGGCAATTCTTTCGGCCTCAAGCGCAGCTTCTTCGGCATCGGGCGAGTCGGGTATCGTTTCGAGACTCGAAATACTGGGACTTCTGGAACGAGTAGATGTTGGTGTCGAGGGTACGGATGACGGAATGGACATGGCGTATCCGCTGGGGTATAAATCGGCGCCACGTAGCAAGGGCGATGAAGTAATCGAGGGCTGGCTTGGCGAGGAAGTGAATCCTGAGGGGGGAGGGATGGCACCCGTATGGGAGAAGTGCCGGAGAGGGGATTGCGGTCTGCGGTGACGCGGAATCGTCATTTGTGGATTGAGATTCAGGTTCGGGGCACTGTTCCTTTCCAGGACATGCCGCTCGGACGATCCTAGTACGGACATGCGTACCGGGGAGGTGGGAGGAAAAATGTCGTCTGGTGGCTTACGGGGCATTCGCACGCGGTTCGGAGAGCTTGAGGGACTTGCGGGTCGGAACTGGGGTGAGTAGAGAATGTGGCCAGCGCCGTTAACGCCGGGCAGAGACTGGGTCCGCGACATGGGGGCAGAAAGTGATGCTGTCGATCGTGATCTGGTATGGCCGGAGAGAGGAGACGTGGTGCGAGGTCGATATGGGAGGGGAGCAACGTTGGGGTTCCAGACAGGAGACTGGGGGGAGAGAGGCATCGGATCGGTTGATCGCCGGTAGTTAGAGGGTTTGAACTGCAGCGAGGCATTGGAGTCGGGAAGTGACAGAGGTGCGAGGTTGGGGGTTTTAGGCAATCGCAACGACGGAAGCGGCGAAGAGCGGAACTCCTCCATCCTCTCGGTTTCGGGTACAGGCTCCATGTTTGGCTCGGTGTTTTTGTTTCACGATCGCCTTAATCGAGGAGAAGCAGCCCTGAGCAAGAGAAGTTGCGTGGCCGGGGCCAAAGAAAGGCGTGTGGCCCTTCCTTGGAGCGAGCCAAACCGAGATTTGGTGCACACCTTGGAGATATATTCGGGGCGATGAAGCCTCAAGGCTGGTAGGAAGTTGGGAGGATCGACACTCGTAATTGTTTGGGGGGGAGTGGCAACTTTAATCTGCCGAATGGACGGAAAGAATTGACCGGATAAGCGACCGAAGGGCGAAAGTATGTCGAGCATATGTGTTCAAAGGAGACTCGGGTCGGTCGTGGGATACGGCGAGGTTGGCGTGCATGTAGCAGAGAGGAAATGTCGGATATATGGGAGTATGGAGGTGGTTGTTGTGATTGCTGTTGTAATTGCTACAGGTGAGGCAATAAAAGATGTTTTAATACCAGCCTGTATTGGAAAGCAACAGCAGGACGGGGGGGCGGAGGGGGGAAGGGGGAAACACAACACGAGCCCAGACCTCCTAAGAAGGCTGGCCAAGCGAACGGGGCACGGGTGAATTTGAATAGACGAGTGAAAAGGGACCGGCTGGCCTGCAATTTGATTTCTTTTTTGATTTCTTATGATTTTGGAAAACTGGAATCACAGTCCCATGGGGCAACTTGAAAGCATGGCCCGGGGAAGGCTTGAAAAAACCATGGAATCGAGACAAACGGCTGTGGTTGTCGATACTGGGGGGCGGACGGAAGACACCCAAAGGCGGGGCGGCGAAAGACACCGTTTGGAGAAGGTCGTGTGGTTTAGTATTGGTTGGTCTCGGTTGGTAGGCGAGGCCAAAAGGAGGAGGGGCGGCGACGATTGAGGGGGTAGCATGAGCCCAGTCAGCAGGCGGACAGGGGGTCGTGGGTGGGTGCACAACAGCCTGGCTGGTGATGCCTTTTACGAAGTATGTGTTGTTTTTGGGAGGGGAATGTTATTGTCTTGGGTGTATGTCATTTGAATTCTGCTCAGTGTCTCGCAGCCCCCGTCTTAGGGATGACGAGTATTAGCATGACCTCTTTTTGAGGCTAGCTGGAATGAGGCGAGGCTTAAGATTTCTTTTTCTCTCTGATCTTGCTTCGTTGCTTTTGTACGTGTAGGGAAGAGTGGTCCAAGGGCGGCGGGAAAGAATGGAAAAGGCAACAGGAAAGGAAATCTGACTGGCACCAGGACGGACTGTGACGGACCGTGACGGACTGTGCTCTACAAAAACCTTTTTTAGGCAAATTTGGTATCCTGTACTCCGTACGGAGTATGTAAACTTACATACTTGTACACCAACACACACGCTGCAAGTCATTCAAGCTCCTTCGTCTTCTGCATCCATTCCCCTCCTCCTCCTCCTCCCTTAGCCTTAGAAACCCCCCCTTACGGAGTATGTACCCCCCTTGTCATGTACTGTGGCGTGCTACATTACACTAGTCTACTTGCACTAAAAGTAAACTAGTTTTAAAAATTTTAGAGGCTCCCGCCCACTGTCATGCACCTAATTAAAATGGACAGCAGGGCGCCAAAACCCCACAAAACGGCCGCTGTCCAGCACTCCATACGGAGTAGTGAAGTCGAGATTCTGGCGGCAGGCTTTTCTGATGGAGAACACGAGGCAGAATGGCATTTCTGCATTTATGCATTGACTCCAATCTCCGCTGTTCCAAGCACCTCAGCGAACTTGCGCACTTCCCAGTTGTTTTCTTCTATTTTTAGTATTTGTTTTCTAATCTTCCTTTTTGATGAAAAATAAGAAGACAGCAACATGCAAGATCCCCATTATGTGTACTTGTAGACACTCTGGTACATACTGTACACGTATGCTTGGAGTAAAGGGGAAGCTTTGTCGAATACCAGCCATCGAGTGGCTTCAGGGGCTTCAGAGGCGTCAAAGGGTTCAAGGAGCGCCTCGCTGAAACCTTGTTCCTAGTTTACAAGTACAGGGCGGCCCGGCGGCCCTTTACTGCCCGGATTATGTAACGTTGCCAACATGTAAACTAGTTTTAAGGGAGCCAGTCAGTCACCTTGGCAGTTCAAAAAGTTTCCATCCGCTTCCAACTCCAGATTACAAGGACCGAAGGACAGGACAATAACCAAAGTTCTGATGCTGTACTTGTAGACCGAATGTGCCCTGTTCAGGACCCCAATTCGAGTCATGCAAATCACGTTTTTCCTGGCCCTGTCCCCCATCACTGCTTGGAAGCCCGCTAGTTACCACACGCCGCCCGCCATGTGCTTTACTCCATTAGTTGCTATCAATTAAACCTTTTCACGGGATACATAGGTAGGTTGTTGGCCGCTCTCCCTCCGTGCGTTTTGCGTAACTCCGCCTCATACGACATGACTTGATCACGATACTAGGGTTCCCTCTTCAGACGTACTTTCTGTGGCCATTCAAGTTGTGAATTTCTGTTTCATCCGTGCATCACAATGAGCCATGCTATGCAGAGTTACTACCTGCTTTTGAGGTCCTAGGCAACAGAATGACTACAGCTCTGGGCGCTCACTCGTTGGTGTTGGCCTACTTCTATAAATTTCCAAATTATTGACCATCATCGCCTTTGCTGTCTCAATTTCTCCCATACACGGGAGAACCCGTCTTTCCGTGACTCTATCATAAATGTTACTAAGTTCTGTGCCATTTATTTATTTCAAGAAGTGTGTTTAATTCATTCAATGATACCCAAAAAGATGTCGGACTCAAATACATCTACCCATACAAAGACTTGTAACCTTACATGAATCTCACCAACAAAGCTGTGAAACCTTTTAGAGTTTCGATGAGGTGCTGTCAAAGGCAAGAAGATGATCCGGATACTGCATCCCCTCAGGTTCGAAGCTACTACCTCGTCGCCACTGACCACCATCGACGGGCATCACCAGACCATTCTGATAAGCGCCGGCAGCACTGAAGAGATACACCGTGGCATCGGCAATGTCGCGCACAGTTCCCATGCGACCGAGGGGGATGGACTTTTCAAGGTGGCTTTTTTGTCCAACTAGTAAGCGGCGCATACCCTCAGTGTTGTCGATGGCTCCAGGCGAAATGACGTTGCAAGCGACACCTCGAGGTCCGTACTCGAGAGCAACAGAGGCCGCGAGCGAGTCTACAGCTGCTTTGGCGGCGGAGAGGTGAGTTTGGAAGGGCACACCGGTATAATGGGAGGTGGCAGAGATGAAAAGCAAGCGACCCCCCGCCGAGGGATTCGGTCGTGGGTTGGGCCCTTGCTTGGCAGAGCGAACGAGGTGGGGAAGGACAGCTTTGGTTGTGTTGTATGTACCGAGCACATCGATATCTATAACGGATTTGAAGCCTGGACGTATGTTAATACTTTCAAGAGAATCCCGTGCCTTACTTGGGCGAGTTTACCATTGGGGCTGAGGCCGTCAATAGGGGCGAGAAAATTCCCTGCAGCACCGGCACTGTCAAATACTATGCGTCAGAGAAGCTGGAGCTCGAGGGCACATTTTAAAAGGGGGTTGCACGTACATGGCGAAATCGATACCGCCAAGCTCTTTGACACATCTGTCCACGGCAGCTTTGATGCTCTCGAACTAGAGAGAGTACAGCCATAGCATTAGCTAGTGTATCGTCGGAGTGCTTGATGAATCCCAGCGGACAAGGCCTGTGAGACCAGACAAAGGCGTTTATTGACAAATTCATCTCATCGAAAGAATGCCCTCATGGAAGCCAAGTGAGCAGGGAAGCAGGGAATGGTTCTCACACTTCGGACATCGCAGTTTCCGATGCCAATCACTTTAGCGCCAGCACGGGCGGTGGCAATATCGCGTGCCGCTGCCTCCGTCTTCTCAACGTTGCGACCAATAATACAAGCATTGGCGCCTAATCGAACGAGCGCACGCGTTTGAGCGCTGCAAATGGTGCCAGCACCACCAGTTACGAAGACGACCCGGCCATCTTTTGTAGTTGCGACATCTCAGTCAGTTGAGGTTTTTTCTCATCTCACCAAAGGGCCTCTTTGACAACGAGGTCTATGTTCAAAAGAGAGCTGTAGTGCACACTTACCGAAGAGGCCGTCTTTCCAGATGGGACTGAGATACTCGGATTCTGGGATAGACATTTCTTGTGATGTGACTGGCTATTATTTGTCCAAAACAGTTGATGGGCAAACCGTGCGATCCCAAGTGCGGTGTAACGAGCAGCTCTTTAAGTAGAAGAACGGCAATGCAGGTTTTGATTACTTATCAGTAAAGGTTTGCGATGTGGTGTTTCACAGGAGCTTATTTGTTAGCAGCGAGCTTTACTCCGTAGAAGATCATGAGGTACTGACCAGGTGGGTGGGGTGCTTGGGTGCTGTGCCTCGGCAGTGTTCGCGCTTGACCTTGAGTATTGACATTGGCACCAGAAAAAGTCTTCCCTGCACGGAGTACGGCTCTTGGGGAAAAGACGGGAAACTTGGAAGTTCCTGAGGGAACAAACTGGGGGTTGAGTGAAGGTTATTCTTGATCCCTACTGTCATTGCTCTGAGTGTTCAATTGGTCAGTCAAGCTTGAGAGCTTCAGTAGTGCTGTTAAAGGAATTGCGTCACAGTCAGATGTCGAAGGAGAAAATCATTAGGGCAAAGACGAAATTGCACGTGATCACAAACAGAGTCAATCAATGCACAATTGCTTCATACAGGTATTTATTTTCACCTCAGAGAAAAAACATCATACAGAAAAAAAAAGCTTCTGTCATTTCAAGTCGTGCTTTCCATGTGGGACGGATAGCTGTAGGACTGAGAACCATAGTAGAGAACAGAGTACGGAGTCCTCTGTAGTACTAAACTACAGTACTCCGGACCTTGAGTACCTAAACCACGCGTACCACACCAATACCCAATCAGAATCTCCATATTACCTCATTCAGCCAAGATAGGTACGTACTCCCCATACCACCATCCAAAATACTAAAGTTCGCCCCTAAGGCTCTTGCCGCCTCACCTACTTATTAGTGCTTTCCTCGTACTAAAACTCCCAACTTCCTGGAACCCGACGCCCATCCTCTTTGCCTTCTCAACCCCACCAACGTCGCCTCATCCTCGAGCTATCCTCAGCAATGGCGACAAAGAAGGTTTCTGTGCTCAAGTTCGTGGGCACTGTCTCCCTTGGCCTATTGACGGTACGTCTTATACTTTTCGCCATTTTTTTTTCTTTTTTCGTAATATCCCATCCACTCTATCTTCATGATGGTCGTTTGGTGTTCCACAACATCTGCCAAAGAGCTGTCACTTCAACATACGATTAGCCCCGCGCGTGCTACCCAAACATGACCCTGCTCAAACCTCTCATCTTCCAAACATTGGCTTGTTAATAGTCCAAAGAGTGATGGAATGCTGATTGGAAATCGATTTAATTTCTCCGGCTCATCTCAACCCTATGAACTTGCGCTTCATTAGGCACTTAGAGACTCATCATACTGACCTCTCCCTTCTTCCTTTCTAGGGTCTCTCCTATACTCTCTCATCCATCACCCTACCAGCAATTATTGGCCTTCCTTCGGCGGCCTCGGCCTCGAATGCTCTCCAATCCGTCACTCACCCAGCCAAGCGGCAGATCAATATCTTGACAACACTTGCCGCCTCCGCCTTCTCCGTCGCATTCTTCCTATCTCCTCGCGATCAACGCCATCCCTACCTTCTCTACACATCCTCCCTCGCCTTATTCATCCGCTTTGCCCCCAGCATTGCGCCATATATTCTCGGCACCCCCGCTCCTGTCGTCCGTCCCCCACCTAAACGTCAAACCCGGGCCCCACGACCCTTGGAGCAAAGTTATGAGGTTCTAGGTGATCTCAACAGTGAGGGTACTGGCTCTGCAAGTGGCGGTGACGACAATATCTTTGAAGAAGAACACTGGAATGGCGAGGAAATCCGGGTGTCGACCGAGACATACCAGAAAGCCACCTATATCGAGACCGGTCTCTCTGCCTTGAGCTTTGCCATGGCCATCGTTGGTCTTTGGGGCGACGGTGTTGTTCCTGCCCGGCCGCACTTTTGATCACCCCTGTTGGATATGTCATTAGCCAGTATCTGAAAAGAAAAAAAAACCCCTCGGCCTTTACCGTCCTGTTGGTTCTTAAAAAAAAGAAAAGGAGAAAATCAATAAAAAAACTGGCTCGCCCATATCGCACGCCCATCCATTCCTCTCCGTCATCACAACTTTGGCTTCTTGTCTAACTTGAACAAGCACCAGCTTTTTTTCTTTTTGTGAAAATGGGTTATTCCAGACGCTTGCTCACAATAGGACGACTGCGTCGGGAATATTGATGTATTTTGCTTACAAGTTCTTCATTTGTTGTCTCTTTCGGTCTTCACCTATTTACTTGAGTGGAGAAAAGGAAACGATCAACCGAATGATTGTATTATGTATCAGACTGCATGGCCTATGACTGGGCTACTGGGCCCAATTTCTACTGGCTTATGCCTCGGCGTGCTATTATGTTTGACAACTCTTATTTGGCGCGATCATGATTAGTCTAATCTGGACACATATATAAAGAAAATAACCAACTCCGAACAAATTGCGAACGAGTGCAGTAATAAACAAGTGTCTAATTAGCTGATGTGGTAGCGATAAATCGGGCATGGAATAATAAAGGAATTGGGGCTTGCTTGAAAGAGCTGATAACAAGCGGCGAGAGAAAATGCCAAGAAAATTAGGGAGCCTTATTCCGGCGGAATTTTGAAAATGCGAGAGAATCTGCTATCGGGTGTTTGTGGAAGAAAGCACGCAGCCTCTTTCCAAAGATGTCTGCAGTTCTCGTTAGCCGCAAGAAGTTCTGCCTGAATATGCACTGTATGGGAGTATGGCCTTCAGCACTTACACATGGGAATGCTGGTCAAGCTAATGGCGACTTGGATGTGTGCAATGGTATTCATCGTGTAACGGATACCCTTGCCCGTCGTCACCCAGTCGTAGGCGTAGAACGTGAGAATGAAACTGAAAAAGTTCTTGAAGATAATCATCATTGTGAACCCCTCGATTGCCAAGTCACCTATAGGAGAAAGGAAAATGAGTTAGTTGAAGGGCAAAAGCTCCTCGAGGGAGGAAATTTGAACATACGATAGGCGTCGACAATGTAGAGCGAGCTGGACACGGCTCCGATGACCATGCCGGCAACCTGGAAACCGAAAAAGACAATCGGGGCCACATAAGTGAATTCGTGGGTGATGATGCGCGAAGCAGTCCAGCTGAAGCCGTACAGTCCGATGCCGCCGATGATGAACATGGGGATGACCATCAAAATGCGGAACTCGGGTTCGTAAATACCCTTGTTCCGGCGGGTTAACCACTTGACGCTCCAGTCGGCCATGAGACCCGCTAGTGCAAATCCAATCAGGGCGCCGACAAAGGCGCCGGTGTACGTGTAGCCGTTTTTGACTTCGTTCCAGTAGTATGGCGGGCCCATAAAGAGGTATGCGATGATGACACCGATAAAGACGGTCCAACCAATCATTGTGCCTTGTATTAAACACGCCCAGAGGAATGCCGGCTGCACAAATAGGGGGAAAGGGCGTAGGAGAAGCTCCCAGAAACTGTCATCCGTCTTCCTGCCATTGAATGGCATCAAAGTTTTGGTCCAGGGGAGCTTTGCGGGGACGGCGGTGGCGGGGCTCGATCCATTCTCGAGCCCTGCGTCTCCCTCCCGAGCACCAGGCATGGAGTCTGGTCTCATTTCCATGCTCGACGAAGGCTCACCCTTGCGATCAGTTTCCGAATCGCTGTGGATGGAAACCATATCGGTGTTGAACCTGGCATCTCGTCGATATGCCGTCTCAGGACATAGGCAAATGACGGCCGGGAGACAAACACCGCAGAAAATGGCGACGAAAAAAAACGTCCATGGCCAGCCCATTCCGTGGGTGATGTTTCCCACGACAATAGGTGTGAAGAAGGCACCTCCGAAAACGGCAAGGTTGGTAAAAGCCATACGTAAACCACGTTGGTGGACAAAATACAAATCGCCGACAGCCGCGTTGACAAGGGTCTCGAAGGGTGCGCACCCGACACCCTGGATGACGCGGGCCGCAATGAAGCTTCCGTAGTCTATATTAACCTTGCCGGCCCACACGCTCGAGAAGACGAGGATAATAAGGCCGATGATGAAGCCGTGCCGCTTGCCCCACACGCGACTGGAAGGGACAAAGAAGATGGCAGCCGCGCCAACTCCCATTAAAAAGTAGCCTGTCATCAACGCGACATCTGTAAAGCTTCTCCCGAACAACACGACCATGACCATGGTATTGGCGGCGAGGATGGGACCGAGGGAGGTGGCGAAGATGGCGCTCATGGAGAGAATGAAGGTGATGAGGTCGCGCCTCCAGAGAGGCCAGTTGAGAGGATCATTTGGGTCGTCGGAAGGTTGCGGGATCTAATCAAATGTGTCAGCGAAAAGCATTGAATGTTGGCGCGATTTGGCGTTAGCATACCAGAATGATGGGCACAGGACCGGACCGGTCGCATTTGAGTCCAGCATGCTCATCTGTTGCGACTTGGGGTCTATCGGGATTATCAAAGTACCGAGTTGTGCCTAAACAGGGGAAAAAACGAGTTAGATGACCCGTCGGGAATGATAAAAGATGGAGGTGGTAGGATCCCGTGTGAAGAGCTAGAAATGTGGTCATACCGGGGACGTGTTCCGAGGACGTCGGCTCAAGGATTCCTAATCCCATTTTAAAGGTGGTTAGATGGGCTATCTGACAAGGCGTCCACGGATTCGGAGATGCGTATACGGCGGCTAAGATGTGTCGGGATTCGAGGTTATGTAACGATTGGAAGTGACGGCGGGAGGTTTAGGCTATCGCATTGCCGTCGGGGCGTGAAATGGGCGGACGGCAGGCAAGAAGCTAAACAAGCGAGGTGCGCTTCGCTTGACGCATGTGTTTGGAATGGTTCAGCCACCGTGTTTGGCTTCTCAGCTGTCCAGTTGATGGCTTTGCTTGTGATGAGACTTCAACGCCATCCATACTCCGTAAAAGAGTAGGGGAAAAAATAGAAGCAATCACAGTGCGAAGATTTGGGAGAAAACGCACTGTGTAATGTAGCACGAACCACTGCTGGTAAACTAGTTTACGTACTGTACGTACTATTTCGCAAGGGTTCAAGAGCCAGAAAATCCGAGTGGGGTTAAAATCGACCCAGACGGGAGTGTCGGGACCCTGTCATAATACACTATTACTACTGTGCAGAGTACAATGCAGATTTATTTACTTGTACACTGTACAAGGTAAAGATTCAAGCCAATGAACAAGTAAAAAAGACAGATAAATCTCAGCTCGCGGGGTCCGCGTTTGCCCATATTGTGTTAAAAATAAAGAAGATTAATACTGCGTAAAAACGTGTAGGGAAAAGCTTTGATTCCAAATCCCATAGAAGAAACCTTCCCGGCTGATTGGCTGGCAAGTTCCGCAGGTGCTACTAAATTAAGCCAAGTCTTATCATTTTGCGCTGCCACATATTCCATGCCACTCCTTCACGGCCCATCTTCTCGCCCCATTTTTTATTATCTAGGACTAGAACTTTCACGATAACCCCACCGGCCCAGCTCAACGACGTCTGGCCAGACCCATCCTTCAAATCGACGTGGTTGACCTACTCTATGACCAGCAACTGCTTTGAAACTAAACTATTGTTAGACACGAGTAATGATGATGGAAATAGACGCTGCAACAACCTGCGCGAAGGCAAGAGCAATTCCCCAATCCCCACCTACCACCCCCAAGAGGACTAGGCAAAGCCAAATAGCGGCAATTCCAAACCAAGCACATGAGATTCTGAATGGCAATTCTATGCTCATTCGATCTGTCTGCCATCCTTGCACGAAGTGTAGGCCTCTCATCCGAACTGTTTCCTGGAATCTTTGATGCGGAACAGGTAGTGCGACTTGGTTCGGGCCCCTAACTAGGTCAGAATGTGATCGTTTCTATAATGAAAGTGAGTAGAGATGGAAAGAGAAAACGTTATAAATACTTTGTGTCGTAGATGCAACTCTCTTGTGCCAAACCTTCCAACGTATGCAGACCATTGGCTCCCGCCGGGTCCCGAGCACAGTCCTTTAGGTGCGATAAGAACAGAAGCCGGTTGCGGCGCTGTTCTGCTTTCTCTGCGTCAACACTGATACACGGTTGCGACCACTCCTCCATACCAATGAGGCATTGGTAACTGTGATGATGATCGTCTAAGCATGCATCGTTAATATCAAAGTATGGACCGGTTGGGTGCCTTGCAATAATCCTCTCGCAGTCCATTAAGACATTATCGGGTTTAACTGGCTCCATCCGAATAGGATAGCGCCCATCCGGGTCGATAACGCCGGCAAATTGAAACTATATTTTTATCGTCAGGCCTTTCCACTCGCACGATGTGTCTGACCATACGTTGACCTCTAGCACTTCAATGATTCCGTAGTAAGGCAGCCATCTCTTCCACCGGCCCAGATGCTGGTAGCATGTGTCGACTAATCTCTGATAGATATCGCTATCTGACTCGCAGGCACTGTCCCAAGGCATAATCTTCTCATAGATTGGTTTCGGATTGTCAGAGAAAATCCCAGAACGTCCTATCACTCGTCGGGCATTCGCTGGTCGAAGACACGGCACGAGAGCAGCATACTGCCCATGTCTAGTACTCTCTAGGCAGAGGAAGCAGCCTTGCCCCGCTCGATCTCGAAAGTCTGGCATGTTTTTGATGACTTGTGAAAAAGTCCGGACACCGAGGCCGGCCTGGCGTTCAATATCGTGCACGTAGCTGATAGAAGGCATTTTTGATGAAACAAGTGGACTACTGGCTTGAAATGGGATGTGGTTTGAACAGATGTTGTCATCACGAGAACGAGGTGCTGGTGCCTGGAGGAACAACCAGTGTGGTCACTACAAGTATTTATTACTCAGGTATTTCTCAGTAATTATTTGTGCTTGTATTGTTGATGTTCTCTAATGGTGGGCTGTTCAGCCACAGTACGGAGTACCGAGTACACGCAAACTACATATAAGTGGGTCCATAAGCCCAATGCGCGTCAACACCCCCCCTGGACAGACCACTGGTTGGTGGTTTGGTTCATAGAACGAGGTTATCGCGACTTTCAGGACATGGCCATTACGGCATCACGGTGACTGACAAGAAGCTCCCTGGCCAATGGTTTCGTCATTAAGTCGGCCTGTTGAAAGGCACCTGAAATCCATTTTACATCAGCCTTCAATTCCATCAACATGTCCTTGAGGGCATGGTACCGAATTTGTATGTGTCGGGAAGTGGCGACATGACCTGGCACGGTGATGCTTCTCACCAAGGTTTTCGCTGTCAGTAATGATCACTGTTTGCGGGTTATCAGGAGGTTTCCATTCGGTCAGATTTCTCTCGCTCTGATCTTCAGGGAATAGCGTAGGGGATTCCATCATGCCCAGTTCTGACATGAAGTTGTAGTGGTCCTGGCGGGTCGCCCGGACCATCAAGCATAGCTGACATGGCTGGGCCGTCTACGGAGTATGCTGTTGACGATTCAAGGCTCTATGGAGCCTATTCCAACTGAGGGCTTTGATTCAAGCCTCCGAGAAAGGTCACTCGAGCTGCAGTTGCATATTTCATCCCCAGCCAGCGATCTGCCGCTGGGTTCCACTCCAGTCGACTGGGATACTCTCCACGAACTTACAAAGGCCTATTTCGATACTTTCAATTTCATTTACCCCATACTGGAACGTCAAACCTTCACCAATGATACCCTCCCCATTGTATTTCGACAAGGATTTGACGAGCATACCTCATCCACCTTAGCGTGTCTCGTGTTTGCCCTTGGTGCCGTTGCCTTGTCTACCCATTTGCATCTCAAACGACTCGAGTCAAAAGTCAATCGCGCGAAGAGTATCCTGGACTTCGCTTTTTCAACGAGGCGATAAAGCGCTTAGGATTTTCCTTGGCAGAATGTACTATCGAGAGCACTCAGACTTTTGCCTTGGCCGGGTCTGTACACAGTTGGCAACCGCTTGCCTTCGTCTGGAGATCTCATTCTAACTGGATTTGCGATACACTAGGCTCTATTACGAAACTTGCTCTCAATCTGTGATACTTGAAAGCTCGCTTTTCCTCAGTTACGGCAAGGTCTAGCTGCTGATAATTGTGCCTCTTGATAGGAAGCTTGGAGAATGACAACATCCTTGCCAGGCACTTATTTCGAGGTTGGTTGCTGGCAATACGTTCATATGCTAGCCTGAGCTAACACTCTTTTTCCACTGGATAGTAAGCCGCAGGAATTGAGCTCTCCCCGGGCTGATCTGGTCAGACGCCTCTACTGGCACTGATCTATCATGGAAATGTATGCTGTCACTCACTCCTCCAATTACAAGTAAAACCAAATAAGTTCGTACGAAAACTAAACGCCTGTTTCATAGGTATTTTCACCTAGAACTCGAATTTCCACCCACGGGCTTGGATAAATTCCAGAACATCGTTGGTCTTCCTCATTTTGGCGGAATTATTTGCGAGTCGGACCATATTAGAAACAATACTTTTCAGTATCAGGAACATTTTGCATCACAAATCGTTTTAAGACGCTTGTCAGTCAACTTTCACACTGCTCTGAATAGAGGTACAGCATGCGATAAACCAACGCAATTGGGCGTCGAATGTAACTAACCAAAACTCTACTGGTAGCTGCGAACCAACATACCACCGACGAAACTCGGCCAGTCCCCCAATCTCTTTTCCAGCTGTCGCAAAACAAAACATTGCACAGCTTGGCCAATGGCACGGCCTCCTTCCTGATGAACTTCAGTGGCAAGACGATCAACCTGAAGGTTATGCAGCTGCCAAGCACGACATATACAACCAATCGGTCTACCAAATGACCCCGTTCTCACCATCAACTGTCCAATTCACATCGAACCTAGAAAGCCCAACCGTGGGCTACCCATTTGCTCTAGATTTCCAAGTTGCCCTGCTCCGCACGCGCTACTACAATACTAAGTACCTCGTCTACAGACCCTTTATCTACAAGGCAGTACACCGAGCGGACATCATGAGGTGAGAAGACGTTGAATATGCAGCCGAAGGGAAGGCTGGCCTCAAATGGCCCATAACTATGTCCCCAACATGTCGAAATAAACGGCTCATGCCAAGCCACTTCTATTGGGCACAGAACGTAATGGGAATTCTCATCATTTTGCACATCTCGCAACAGTGCCCAATGCTCGTCCGTATTAGAGAGACGATGTGTGGCCCGATCTTTGGAACCGAAGCATCAGAGACGGTCACCTTGTATCTCGCCTGGTTGCAGGACCTCAAGGGGATTGACCCAACGGCGAAGTGGGCATGGTCAATCATCAGGAGTCTTTACCCAATCGAGGAAGAGTGACTTTGCAGTGGTGGGGTACAGAGGGACGCTGTCGCTTTTACAAGTCTGACAGGAAATGACTTGGACTGGCAACTTCATGTGGCAGGCTACAGCCGGGATCCAAGATGGAAGGTATTTGGTTCGCCGATTGAGCAAACGACTGTCCAAATGGCCGATATCGACGCGTCCCGACATTTTCAAATACACCCTCCAAGCCATAGTGAAATAGGTCACATGGCAATGTGATCACTTCCTCACCGCTCACCCATGCCATAGCCACCTCATGTACCTATACAAACGACGTGATAGTTATTGCGGAGTCCACCTGTAATAGAGCCGGGACGCCAGAGCTTGGCGTGTCTCCGGGAAGACGTCACTGACAAAACCAGCGATGTGGGAACAGCCCGAACCCAAGTTTCAAAACTGTAGCCCCGGAGATATAGCACAGGGTATCCCGAACCCCTCATTCTCTCCTCCTCCAGTCATCTCATAGAGTTGAATATCCTAGGCGAGGGGTACTGGGTCATATCGAGAGTAGATTTATTATTGTAAATATATATACTGTTTCTTGGTAATGAAGTGACTACAGCATGACGACTAGGCCCTCAAGGTTTGGTTCCGGTGATGATTTAGACCTGTCTTCTCCACCCCGATTGGCTTTGGGATATGACACTGTATGAAAGGCAAATATCAGTATGCCACGTGGATACACCAAGACCTATGCCAGAATAGCGGTGTCGTGAAAATTTCCATGAAACCAAAGATAAAAGAAAGGTGACCCAGAAGAAGCACAAATTGACCAGGTTAGTGGCTATAATCTGAGTTCAGGAAGGGGGGTGAGGGGGGGTTGAGGAGGGGAACGCAATCTAAAGTTCCCCCTCCGCACCTTTGTTCTTGATGAAGACACATCGGTAGTTAGCACTTGGGAAGCCTTATGCAAGGTTCCCCAAAGATGGTGGCTGTTGCCTGGCTAAAAGTAGTAAAGGTTGGGCTGTAGGCCAGTTTTGTATCAATGTTCTGTTTCGCCCGATATTTGGTGTGGCGGGGCCGATGTGGGTGTTGAGAGTTCTGCAGGAAACACGGAGGATCATTAAGCACATCGCGTTAAACAGCAGCTCACCGTGTTGGCAGGCAGCTCTCACCGGGGATGCGCTCAGACATCTCTTGACTTTGATGGCTAGGGTATTTAGAAAAAGCAAAAGGTTCTTTTGTTTCTAGGTGGTGGGCACAATGCCCCAAATAACAAGAGAGGAAACCATCCCAAGAGGGGCGGCCCTGAGCCAAATGTTTTGACAACATGTTTTGGAGCCTCAGTCTGTGAGATGCATGGGACCGGGCGGAGGTTTCATTTCTCACAGAAGATGCTAACCTGCCTTATTTGACGATTTGTCAGGGAAGTTTCAAGCGACTGCACAACGGTTAGACTACTAATAAGGTCGGCACTAACCCTTGGCCCTGGAATAGTCCATCTAGAAAGGCTGAGAAAAAACCGCTCGTTTGAAGCCAGTTCGAAGTCTGTTTTCTCACAGTCTCGTCAAGGTGGACCAATTCTGCATCATGACTCTTGCCTTATTAATACTGCAAGGTTCTTTAGCCCAAAGTCGACAAGGACATGGCCTGGTGCGAAACCCGATTTATTCTTCTAAGCAGTGCGGTCAGTCGCCTCGGAGGGTTTTTCGTGTTGGGCATCAATTCCCCATGCAACTAACTAAACTGAGCTGATTTATTATTAGTACTGCGGAGTAAAGATCTTGGATGGGGCTCGTTCCCCCTGTCCCTCCATCGCTAATCTAGTTTAAGTACCCCTCCATACAAGTACGTGTATGTACATACAAAAAAGCAGTGTAATTCCCTATCCTTTGGATAGAGATTATTCTGTGCTCCGTAATTACCAGTGCCATTTTTGTGCTGCTAATTACTCCGTACTCTGTGTTTCTTTACACCTTCAGAGATTGGTTCCCCACAGGTCCCACGGGTCAATTCTCGAGAGAGGAGGTCGGAGTAGTGTGATCTTGACGACATCCGCATCTAAACTAGGTGAAGTGCAGGCCAGGCCAGCCTTGCAACGGGACAAAGAACTTATTGTCTGTGGGTCGAAAAGAGTCTTTTGGGTTGGAGATCGAGATACACAAAACATGTCCGCAGAGAACTCGGCGAACCAACGGCCTATGAGCAAAGGAGGTGGTGTGGGCGGTGTGGACGGTGTGAATGATACGGAGTAAAATGAGAGCAAACCATATTAGGGCAGGAAGACCCTGGGGCCCAAGTCATGACTGGATGGAGGGAAGTTACAGGGCCCATGGCTGGCCCTTGCCATTTGTGGATAGACACCCAAGTTCTGTGCGTGAAGAACACGACTGAAACACGGTTCCTTCCCTGTATACTTTACTTACTCATGTGCTCTTTCCCCAAGAAGTGATGAAGAGTCGCAGCAGAGGGAAGGTGGTATGGCGTCAAGTGACAAGAAAGAGATACGGAGGGCAGGAGGTGAGAGAATAACATCGACTGGAGACAAGCTTGGGGAAGGCCTCATCCTCCGTTACCACATGGGCAGGATAAATCAACATTGGCTTACCCCTCCAATTTTCGATCGTCGAACACAAGCATGCATACAAGTACGCATTTTTACAAATACACGGTATGGAGTGCTTTATGCATTTACGCACACATCATCCCTCCAGTATGCCGCCCATACCCCGCCTTGTTGCTCCACACATCACCTGTCAGATCTATGGAGTAATATGCCATTCCAGTCTTCATTGGGGGACTATCCTCTTCAGCATTTCTCCTTCGGGCAGTCAAACAGTTAAGATGGAGTCCGACATAGCGCCGACAACGTTCCTACGGAGTACGCAGTCAAGTCCCTCCACAAGGCTCCCCTTTCTTCAGATGCTCTCAGCCGGAAGCGACATCGTCATGCATTGCGATCCTCCACACACTTCCTCCGCGACACCCTGGCCGTGCCGCGTCGCCGCAGACTCAAGCTGACGACGGACCCTGCAGAAAATGTTGCCATTTTCGTCGTCTCGCAGGTGATACCCCCCCTCCCCTGGTAATTAGCTCTGGACAGACAAGGATGGCAACCTTTGCGTTGGCCTGTGCTTGGCGTTGGCCCTTGCACCCCAGCGTGGTAGGGAAGCGAGGATGGGGAGGGGTAGCAGCAGAAGGGCCTCGCTTCATGAAAATATCAGGGTCCTCTCCACTGTCCACACCCTAGCTTGACCACTTGGCGCTGGGTTTTTTCTTGTCTGTCTGTCCAAGTCACCGCCCCACCGACGGCCTCTCCCGGACCTCTCCCGGCATGCTGATCTTCGACCTGGAGGTGAATATTCAATGGAGACAACCCGAGCCCAATTGCTCCGCCGAAACCTAGCGAGTCTCACTTTTCCGATATCCTAGGCCTCGCCTTACACCAGTAGATGATTATTATTCCTCGACCAGTGTCTTGCGATTGCCTCTGCTCAAAAGACAGGCAAACGGTCGCATTGTACTCAACACTGTGGAAAGAAAACTTTGCGAGAGCAACATGCTTCTCTCTCAGACATTGCCAGGGTCACAAGGAGGGCGCATTGGCTTTGGCCTGTGCCTGAGAGACTACAGGGCTCCTACTTTCATAACTGTTTACTCCGCCCTGGTCGGTTTGAAAATGGAACGCCAAATCGCCACCTGCCCTTACTGTTTCTCTCAGCGTCCTGGCCCAAAAAGGCAACGTTGCCCAACGATGCAAACTACACGCCCCCAGAATATCAATTTTTTCTTTCGGCAGCAAAAGCCGAAAGCATTGCTCGTTTGTCGATCATAGACTTATCGTTGTTTGATTTGGATCACCCAATGCTACAAAACTGGTATTACCAGCCATACACGGCGGAGCACAGAGTTTCTTTCTGGGGCAACACCAACACATACATACTCCGTACGCACGGAGCTGTTTTATTTGTCTTAGCGTCAATCCGAAAGAGGCATGTTTACTTGTTCCTCAGGCACATGGAAGGCTCTACGAATTCCTTCCCATCGCCATGCCAAAGTAATCATGACCAGAGAGGGGGAGGAATTATCCGCTACATGCAATCAAAAGTCCTGGGGTGAATCCCTTGTTGGGTCTTTTTTCGATTCCGCATCAGCAGGTTCCGAGGAATAAGGAGACAGATTTGCATACGCAAAACGTACCGAAAGGGTGCGAGTCCAGTAGGCCTGCTTGCAACCAACCACTTATGGTTCTGTCGTCACGGTCTCTCTCTTCCTCAACAATGCGCGCTAGGGACACCGGTTTTATCCGTATTTTTCGCGTCACCATACCTATATTTTATGCAAGCAGAAGCAGCGGTGACATTACAAGTCTGTCGACCCGAAAGGCCTACTCCTCTTTCTCAAATCCACCCCTCCCCTGGGTATAATACCCTGATTACCTGTCCGCAACACCTTTCCTGGGCGCTTCGATCCGATTCTCTTCTCAGGGTCCTGAGCCGTGACACTACTTCTCGCGAGTATACTGCTGACGGCCTTCCGTTTCGTGTTTTCCGTTTCACTAATGTTCACTTCCTGGTCAGTTTCTGTGTTCTTCCTTCCCTCTCTTGGACACGAGGGATGTCTTCGTCACGCTCTTTCAAAGCAAAACGCCTCAATGAGTGTGGAACAAGCGTTTCAAAGTCTATTCATTCACCAATGATTAGCGTCCCAATACTCTCGCCTACTCAAGTTGGGCCGAGTAAACTTCGCTGAGGACAAGCCACTGACTCTAGTTAATTTTCCACCCTCCCAAGTTCCATCCCTATCACCCTCCCTACACCCCTGGGTTGGTATTGCGGAGCAAAGGGTGCCACGGTGAGCTTAGTTATAGGTACCCCCCCATCGAAAGATGTTGAGTGACAAGCTCCCGCCCCTCCGCCCATCACTTCCTATCCTGAATTTTCTCCCTTACCCCTCTCATATGTCTTCTTACATGGCGTTGATTTCTTTTTGCTGGGTAACCCCGCCTCATATACACCAGGTTATATCTTGTGATGTGATATAAGGAAACGATGGTCATGTGTTCCCATGATCATAACCAGGTGTGTCAAACCAAAAGGAGCCTAATCAAGAGGATTTCCTCCCCGTTCCGAGGGGCTCGGCAGGTCAAACAACCAAAGGCTCCATGCCACATAGTAGGATGCAAGTTTACCGAAGGGAAACGAGGCCAGAAACGAGGAGGTCATGTCCTGATAGCTTACTTGAAAGGTGGCAGCCGCTCGAGGTGGTCAGGGGGTTGTCCTCACTCGAACATGGCTCTCTCAATAGGGAAAGGATTGAAAAAAAAACATATTAGCGCAGTGAGAAATTTTTCAACATTTTCAAGGCCCAATATTTGCAGTCGGGCTTCCTAAGTTGGTAACAGCAAGGGAGTAGAGCATACATGCCCCCCTTGACTGTAGTGATTTCCTATTCTTCTTTCTTCTTGGCGCTTCCTTTCTCTCCTTGCCCATTTTCTATCCCGTGGATGACGCCTCTCGTTTGTTAGGTATAAGTGTGAGCGGAGACGTAAGAAAATTGAGCACAATATGCGAGGAGGAGCGACATCGACAAGAATCGAGCCATAGAACATCTTCATATTCCCACGCCCTATATCAGCCGCCTGGATATGAAGACACAATAAGCCGACTCTCAATTTTGCTTCTTCGCCACCAGGAATGGCCTAGTATCAAAGGATCACCAGGCTCCTACTCTGCACGTACAATCGAGGTCACGATGCAACTGATTTCTTTAAGCGGAGCAGAGAGTTTCAAGCTTGGCACTCGGAAGGTCAGCATTAATTGTAATACCTTATTCGCTTCACGTACACCGGAAAGATCACACTGGCAAGGCAAAGAGCCTAAGCTCATCAAGAAGTGGGAGAAAAGATAGATGCTCGTTATTCAATGTTGAGTAAAATGAAGGAATATGTCATTCAGAAACCGCCATATTTTGGGGGTTTATATCTATGACTCGTAGTAACTCCGGGGATCGTACAACTAACCGCATCTGCGGCACGCCGGGCCATGACATCGTTTGTATGCTTGCTTAAATGAGAAAATTGAAAGCCAGTAATGAGAGGAAATTGGGGATCAACTGGATGTGCCCATGATCACCTGTTACAAAAAATGAAATGAAAAAGAATATTGATAGTATTATCGCCCCAAAACGCCGTGCCGTTGTTGCTCAAAAGAAAGAAAAAGAAAGACTGGGAAATAGCGATCAAAATATGGAAAGAGAAATTGTCTGTGGTGGCAATGGAGGACCGTACAGTGATTCTGCGGAGTAAAAAAAGACGAAAATCAATATCGCAGCCAAGGTTTATGGTGCAAGGGGACCGTCCCCGAGACGGCATGCCGTGCTCGTGACCACTGGCTGCGGAGGGACGGGCGATTCGAAGGAGACTGGCCCGTCGAGGTATGCTACCCAGAACATAGCGGGCAATGACCGGGTAAGACGATGTATCTTTCATGCGGGCTCTTGTCGCAGGACCTCTTCCGACTACCGTCCATAGACGTGCCGAAGAAATGGGTGCCCGGATCGAGGCATGTTGTGTAAATGTAATAGTTTTTGGTAAAGTCGCACATTTTGGGCAATATTGCGGGTGTCCTTGATATTAAAGTTAGCAAGCCCCGTCGAGAGTGGCATCAGTAAGTAGCTCAGCTTACAAGGAGATGCCCGTGGCTTGGCGATCTGGGCTGGGCGGAAGAGCTGGCAGAAACAAGAGAAGGAGATGATGGGCAGGTCGCTAGGGCAAGACGGGAAACCGTCGAGTTAAGTAATGAGAAGTTAGGGCGAAGGCTTGCTGGAAAGGGAATAGGTAGGGCCGAGCGCAAGAAGATCTCGATCTTATATACACATGGGATACTCGACAGAGCTGCTCGATGATGTGGTGATTAGGAAATGGGGAGGGGCGGGAAGAAGAACGGCGGACCGGGGGGGGGTGTGGACAAAGACGACGGGTGGACCTCCGATATGCGCGAGAGAAACCTTGCATCAGATCAAAAGGGAGAAGGATGGAAGCTAATAGAGAGACGAGAAACGGGAGGCTAAGGGCTGGCCAAGATTGAAGGCAGCTTGTCGTGGCCAAGGAAAGACTGGCAGAGGCCAAACAGGTTGTTTAACCACTCACCACACAAAGGGTGCAGCAATAACACGCCAACAAGGCCCCGGCCTATAATACGGCAGCTATTTTGTTGTCCTCGTGAGCTTGAAAATCGAAGGAGAGTGGCCGGGTTATTGATTGATAGCCACCTGGGGGGAGCCGACAATTTAGGCAACGGGGATGGGATTGGTCAGCCCTCTAAGATTTGACAGTTGACCCCCAAGCAGAAGAACAAACCAAGACATAGAAATAAGGTGAGGGTTGTTTAGTATGCGTGATATCGACAACGGGAATGGACGGATTCGTGGTCGCGCGTGGCTCATATAAGACGCAGAAATGTGCAAAGTGAGGTAGGTGGGGGGCAGTGGACGGGCACGCTGTACGCTAGGCGGGAACTAGAATGCTAAATGGGGGATGACGCCGTTGAAAAACAAAAAAACGAAATAGGAGTAGGTGGTGCTGAGACAAGAGCTTGGACGTTGTGTAATTACTCCGTATGCGAGCAACCAGACTATGACGGTCTCTGGCACCAAAACCTTTTGGCGTTATCGCACCAGGGGCATTTGGGCATTTGGGCAGGCATTTGGGAGTGGGAAGTGGGGGGTGTATTCAAAGACAGCGGCCTCGAGACGTCTGTTTTGCAGATACAAGTACTCCGTACTTGGTGGCCGGAGTGGCGCCTACCCACTATTCCGGCCCCGATCGATACAGGCGTGTTTCGTTGGTTTCGTTAATGCTGGCGCGGTCGTGGGGAAATGAGGGAATTGGAAGATTCCTGCTGGCGTTGCCGTTGTTGAAGGCATTGCAAGCACGACGAGCAGCACCGAGCAGCACCGAGCCGCAAGCATTTAAATTGGGAAAAGAGAGAACGTGGTCTTGTCAGAGGACAGGTCTTGCGACAAGAGCTTTACTCCGTAGGTATGAGAATGGACAGCGTCCGAGCCCGGCCGTTCTTTCCCTGGCCTGGCCGTCACCGCCTGTGCGTTCCTGTCGTATTGTACGGAGTACTCCGCACTTCGCAATTAGTACTCCCTAAACTACTGTACTCGTACTCCATAAACTTAAGTGGGTGCACCCATCTCGCCAGTCGCAACTTCCTACCTCTCCCCAACTTATCTTTCAGGGTAGCTGTTTGGTACTTGATCGCACCTTCGTCGCACGTTCCACCCCCCCTCATACACCCCTCACCCCACACCCCCTATAATCAAGGGAGTGCGAGTTGTGCCAAAGTCTGTCTGAATTTTGCAAAGATTTATTCAATGGGGTAATATCGGGCTGTCTTTTGGCAGACTGTGGGGCAGGCTGGGGCAGCTGGCGGGGGATTGTCAAAACGGACACTGCATATCGAAGAGCAATTTCCTCCATTGTTGGTGCTTCCAGGTGGCCCATACTCCGTACGTACTACAAGTCATTAGTGGCTATTGAAGTTCCAGGATGCGCCGACACATCTCTCGACCTTCAAGCCCAACGGCGTTGCGTCTGCCCCATCTTGATAATGCACCAACGGTTCAACTATCTGATGATGCCATGACCCTGTGTGAGATCCAAGTCCATCTATGCTCCGTAGCACGGCAGCTGTTGCATACACATGCTGGCCCTTGGCAATCCCTTTGCCCACAGGGTCTACGGCTGGAAAGTGTTTGGCCCGGCACTGCCCGAACTCCCAGATCGGAAACCCGAGTGTTTACTTGCAGATACCGTGTATGACAGCATGATCCATTGCGATTGGGCCTGAGGCATCACCACGGTATATCAACCACCCTCCTACTTGTAAACTAGGTATGGGGCATTCATCACCCCACGAATGAGCTCCTCATATGCCACTTACGGAGCAGCTCAATTCCCCAACCATCCGAAACACAGTACGGACCAAATGGAACAGGTAAAAGGTTGGACAGCCCTTTGTGGTCGAGTCGGCCTATTTCCGACGAGCTACTCCGTACTTGAAA
The DNA here is from genome assembly GCA_019925285.1 of Graphium sp. VPRI43844. Taxonomy (NCBI): domain Eukaryota; kingdom Fungi; phylum Ascomycota; class Sordariomycetes; order Microascales; family Graphiaceae; genus Graphium; species Graphium sp. VPRI43844. The sequence goes on along the minus strand of JADHKT010000031.1, from coordinate 114,967 downwards.
GGCTCGAGTTATGTTCTTGAGGGCAAGGGTCTTGAGCCAGTGCTCCATATTCGCCCTGAATATCGAGGGGTGGCTCAGGACGGCGAGTGGGGCACAGCTTACCGTTTCGAGTTTCGGGGGAGGTCCCTACTATTAGCTTTCAACCGAGTACGGAGTACAGTACATACTTTACCGAGCTACGGCACCCTTCGTAGGGTCCTGACCCTGTGGTTTTAGCGGACCGTTTTAAACTAGTTTAGACAAAACACCTGTGCGCACTTTTTACCATCGCCTTACAGACACGAACACTGAGGCTTCTAAAAGTAACGAACCCTTTACTGCTTTGATTTGCAATTCCAACTACTTGCACGCTTTCCCCAGCTTGTCACAGTCGTCGGATAACACTACTCCGTCTCCATTTACAGACAACGCCGCGGCCAGTTATCAATTGGGCTCCTAGCCGACTGACAGAGGGACCAAATCGACTCGCAAACGAATAGCTCGCAAGCCGAGCGGCATTATCCCATCACTCCAGTGACCTTGTCTGCTCGGCGCCAAGCATTGCCGTCCTTGATAAGCGCCGCCTTGCCAAAGCGACGGCTCGGTCATCATTGTGATTGCACCATCATGCCCTAACCTGTAAACTCCAGGGGATGTGGGGAGGTTATCGTCCAAGCACTTGAACGAGCAGCCACAGTTCCATGGTTCACAAGATGATCACCATGCTTTTCCCAGACGGGGGACTTGTAACGGAGTACAGACGGTACAGGACTTGATTAATTCGCGGGCTATTTTTCTCCAAGGCTTATTGAAGAGTGAGAAACAGACGGATATTATTTCGCTTTCTATGTCGATCGGGGGTGCGTGCTGCTATGCCAAAGAGGTGGGCTGTTATTGCTTGTGCTAATAGAAGATGCGCTTCGACCTCGATACATAACACGGGACGTCTTGAAGCTGGCTGGCCACCAATCAGCGAGCTCACACACTGACCACCCTCAGGCAAAGAGGGAGGCACTGCAAGGGCGGCGCGGCATCATTCGTCAATCATAAGGGCGGGTTCATAAAAAAAGACAGATACTTCGATACTATTTTGACAAGGCAAGTTGAGGATTCTCCAGGACAAGGTGCCTGGAAGTACGGGACACTCGGCCGCCACTCTGTTCTGCTGAAAGTGGGGGGAATGCACGCTTAGTCCGCTTATCAAGCCGCCAATGACAAAAGATGATGGACGTTTCAGGCATGCACAGACCCAATCTTCTCCGATCAGGCCGCCATTGAGCATGTGCAGCAGCACCAGGAGACAAGCTTTCCACTGCCCGAACTAGGTGCATACATGTAAGCCAAACTACAAGTAAACTATATTCTCGGCTAGTTTAGCATTTTCTCCGTAGGGTATTTCGTATGGCTCCGTATTCCCGTATCCATCGTTGATATGGAGCTGCAGTGGTGATAGGTTTGCAAGAAGGCTCAAGGGTGGGGGCGGCAAACGGGCGGTGTCTCATCGAACCTTGCAGAGGAAAAGCCCTGTGGGGGTTTCGTTTTGAATTCCGAGGACGTGATGAATTCCGAGGCCAGATGGGAGGATAGGGTAGCAGCAGGGCTCGGTTAACTATTGGCATCGTCAACACCTCAGTAAATGCAGGCTGTACTCGTCAGGGTCCCACGCAAAGAGGATTCGAAGCGGCCGAGAGGCTTGATAGAGGAACAAGACTGGATGTGCAGAGGAGCATGTGGGACTAGACAGATATCAAATACGGAGTAGGTGGCGAATCTTGAAAGAGCCAGAAATGAAACTGACCAGGGCCAGCCTTTCTGTCAGATCTCACAAGCCAAGTCTTCGGCAGAAGGGTTGTCATAATGAGTCCACGCCGCATTGGACGTGGGTGCAACTTGATAGTGGTACGGAGTGAGGACGACCGCCAAATTTCGTTTGGTGCTCAGCGTCCTCACGCACAGCCGTTTCTAGAGCTGCGGGGCCTCTACAACTAGTTCACGGAGTACAAGTACAATCCGGCGATTGTTCAACTAGGAAACCCGCGTACAACGATGAATTTATTGTAGGCAACCATTTTCAAATCGACATTCATCAAGATGTACCGAGTATGGATAGCCAGATAAGGAAAGAGATAGAGATAGAGACGCCTGGGAGAAGAGGAAAGAGCCATATCCAGTTGACGGCATCCAGACACTTGATCGCCCCTTCCTTGTTAGCTCTTGTAAAACGAATAACGAAACCGACAGATGGAAATCCCTAAAAGATGTGCGGTCGGATGAGGGTTTAGGGCCCTCATCAAGGCTAGACAGACAAGCACCCCAAAACCCTTTCCCAAAGCCGCCTATTACGATATCGCAAATCTCGATCGCCTCTGCAAGCTGCATCACCTGCTCCTCCCGATTTGAGGTTTGAACTAATGGAGATCACGGCCGTTCAAAACAGGTAAACATGTGACTCAAGGCTGATCGACATCGTCGCCCAGTCTTACTATGTGGCGGTAACAGACACAGTTCGAGCGATCTGTGAGAGGACAACAATTCCTGTATCGAAAATATGCCATTGCGCCTGAGAACGGAGGCATCGGATAATTATGCTTCCCTGGGCTTGAGAACCTCTTTGGAATTGCCCCATGTGAGCGATGATCAAAACTGTATGCTGCAAGTTGATCAGTATTCAGCATCCTTTTCCTTCAATCGGTTTCAGGCCAACTGCAAGAGACACGGACGAGAAGAAGTTTTCTTTTTCCGCCGATTCTTTAACAGGCCTAGTGCATCGCTATCATCCAATTCCAACTCGCCCTTATCATCAAATGCAATAAATAAGAGTGTCCTAGACCCAAATCACTCTGCGAGCGACCCTCTTATTCCCGGATTCATCCTGTGTCAGGTCAGTAGAGCATAGTGTAAGTATTCCTGCTTATGTGGATAGCTCCCCCACGAGAAAAAGAAAGGTATCTACCTCAAGCTTTCATAGGCTTGCCAGGTCTTTTTCGAACGGCCCGATGTGCTATCTACTTGTAGCCCAACAACAGGCCCAGAAAGCCCTGACCATTCCCACGTTTGCCTATGCGGACATGTCACCGGACTTACTAACAACTTCAGTACCTTCCGAGATACAGGATATCATGCTTGGACGGATTGGTATTGGTGTTTTATTACAAGCCCTCGCACAAGAAAGGGCGACGCACCCCCACCATTGCCGCTCGGAATCGCCCATGGCGATGCCCACCCTGGAACTGTTTTCTCTTACATTTCATTAATTCTCTTCTTCAAGGACGGCACAAGACGGCAGCGTGTTGGAGAGACGAGCTGGGAATAAACTGATGGGGGTGTGCGGATGAGAGCTAGGCAGGTTGCGACGCACCTACGTCCATATGAGGAAATCGCGCGAGCCCTGAATCCGTATTAAACTACTTCTTCACCCCTCCCCCACACCACAATGCTAAGCCTGCGCACGGGCAATATAAACTATTTTCTAGTAAGCCAGGATTAAGATCCGTGGGTTTATCAATGGCAAGAAATAGATTGCCTGCCATGACCTGGCACGCCTGAATCGACTCTGGGCACATGATGGTGGATGGCGAAGTGCCGGATTGGAGGAACTATTGATGAGTAGATTTGCTCCTGCCCGACCGCCTAGTTCTGCTAAAATTGGCGAAACGATTGTCATGTTGGAAGGACATGACAATGGGGGGCCGGCACAAGTTTCTCCAGACCAGCCGGGACACAATTTCGTGGGGGGGGGGGGGGGGGGGCAGATTGCGAAATTAGGGGATCGAAACCATGCGCCGACAATATTCACCTCATGCCTACGGGCTGTCTGTAAACAGTCTAACGAGGCCATCAATTCTTCATACTCACCCTCCCGCCAGAAACAGGACTATTGCCCCCCTCATCTGCCCCTTTCGGTCTGGGAGGAAGGCGACATCCGTCTCGGCCTCTCAAAAACGGCCTTCAATTAGAGGTTGCGTCACCCAGGACCAATCGCAATAACGGCAAGGATGTCTAGCCCCCGCACAGAAGGTTTCGAGAATCTACTACTCCGTACAGAGCGCGACTAGCACGCCCCAAACAGTGCTAGAGGGAAGAGTGGAGGCAAGTGAGCTCCTGCATATGCAACCCGCCCACGTTTTTTCTCTTCTTTTGTTTCTTGTATGCTTAATTCGGACAGCCAAATCCGGCAGTGAGAAGAAACAGTCACACAGGGGTTCAAAACGGAGGACGGTAGTTGAGGTTCGGGCAGCCGCACGAAATCTGACCGAGATGGAAAACATGAGAGCGGTTGATGAGCGATCCTAGCATCGCTCAATGAAATTTCAAGAGCAAGCACTCCATATTTGCGTGTTGAATATTTCAAAGGCTCGAGTAGCGGCACAAAGCGGAGTAGGCAGGCCGAAACGGCTGCGGTTAACAGCCTAGGCCGAGCCATTGTGATATGGGACGGCTAAGCATATAGCCATCACCATCACCAGATCACCAGTCGACAGTGCCTAGTACAATCGCAACCGCCTTATAAGCCGCAAATGAGGCTCGGCGCCCCAGAATATGTCTCTTAAGGATGTACGCACGTGGACTTGACAAGCTTGGGCACGAGCGAGCAAATCACACACCCACACGCAAATGTGATCAGGACAGGCATCTACTTCCCCAAGAAGAGCACGCACAAAAAAATCAAATCATGAAGAAAGAAGGCAGATAAGGGGAGAAGCCTAAACAACAGAAGAACGTGGCCAATTTTGTTGAATTCAACCGTCTTTGGGACTGGGAGGACTAATATGGAGTACGGAGTGGTATGGAATCACGGGGAGCGAGCGTCGCACGATTGGCCAAAGCGTCTAGTGAAGCAAAAGCAGTGGAAAAAACGAAGCACCAAGACACCTTTGTCCAGGGGCACGAGGCAACTAAACGAGACTGTTGCGATGACGTTGCAATCTGGTCAACACTCCTGGCCAGCGCGCCCGTCGAGGTCAAAAGTTTTCTACATAGTTCAAATCCTCCCTCAACAGCTTGGTTCGCACGAAATAATATCTCCAAGCTCCACGACAACACACGGATGTACATTAAGTCTTTCAGATATCTGAGTGACTACGGAGTAAACCATGCGAGACCATATTCCTTGGCCATGGTTCATGCCTCCTGCAAGTCTCAACATAGGACGAATGACGACGCTGCATGCATCCTCGCAGGTTCCCCTGTCCTTGAAGCATGGGACGCGTGACACCCTGCAGGCCCTGGAAACCCTGAGCAAAATCCAACACTAATCTACGACATTGTTAGGGCGAAGAGTGGAAAATTCCGCTTGGGGGAATATTTTATGCGAGGAAAACCAAGGGTGCAAACTCCATTGATAGACAAAGAAAAAGACTACAGAGTAACTTTCGTGGAGGATCTTCACAGGCACGGTTTGATCTTCCATTAATTCGAGAGGAGAGACTACGGAGTACAGTTCGGGGCCGGGTGACTCCGGAACCTACCGAGAGACTTGACATTCGGTGGATCCTGCAGTTACAGCACCCCCTCCGGATGGATGCTACAAGACTGGGAGAGAACCGACTGGCTCTCTGGCGGCATTTTCTCGACAAGATTTGTAGTAGGTGGCAATGTAATCAAGTTTGATGTTACTACGTCCTCTGCTGGGATGACAGGTAACATGGTTGAAGCTCCCTCCGAAGCTCTGTCACATCACTTGATCCGTTTCATTTCATGCAAAGCTATGTGATACCCTGGCGATCATCTCATCCGACGTTACCGAGATTCAGTCATGCCGCTGACACCATTCAACGTTTCTCCTTGCCGTTTTTGGGCTTGTGTTTGGTTTCCGGTAAACGGATCGTCAACACGCCGAGGAAAAGTTGTAGTTAGTTGGAAGGGCGCGTGGCGATGCCGCTCACAGAATCTTCAACTCCGATTGCGCCACCCAAGTTCTTTATGCTCAAAGGAGTTGCTCGTTTGGTCATGGAAGAGACAACGGAGATGCAAGCTGCGACTTTGCCATGGCGTTTCCGAAAGTCGGACACCCCAATTCGCTCCACGTGTGCATGGCTCGTCTGTGACAGCGTGGGCATGCCCAGGACCAGCCCATTTGTCTGAGAAGAGTCAACCGAGACCATAAAGAGAAAAAAGAAACAAGACAATGGAATGCAAATGCAATGACCCTCTGCTTGGAAGTGGATCAAAAGCGTCATCGAGCATGGGCATACTTGATGAGGGTAGTATTGAGTGCGTGCCTGCAAAGCATCATGTGTAGGCGGTGGCACTGGCGGGCGCACTGGATGTGCCTTGATGTTGGTAACATTATGACGATGGCGGACTCGGCTGTGAATATCTTCTTCTCACCCCTCACCCCTCACCCCTTCCTCACTCCTTGCGATTTGGTAAAGCGCCATGTTGATGGGACTTGTTCTCGGAGTTGGAAGCTACTGACCTTGTTCCTCTTCCTGACCTGGCCAAAAACCCCGTTATATATGTCCTTCTCATACCTTGCCCGTTTTGGCTGGCGCAGTTCTCGACATGCTTACCCCGTAAGTCGTCTTGTGGAACACGCCTACCCCGTCACAAACTTTCGAGGTTATTGCATTGTTTGTTTCTCTCGAGAAAAGCTTTCTGTGCCTCGTGCAGAGTAAGGATACTTTCATTGTCTGTTGTCTGTTTACTCCCCTATCCAGCCATTATTACATTATATCATGCGATGGTTTATAAGCCGTGGCAATAAATTACCGCGAATTCTACATAATAGTCACACCCTTCCTCTCAATCATCTTACATGCAGATATACAAGCTCACATCGTCGTTTCCTCGGCCCGCTCCAAAAGTTCGAGGGTAGAGTGCGGCTACAACCCCGTTTCCTATCTCCCGCTATCAACCCGGTTCAAAGCTTCCATTTAAAGGAGGGCAAGGAGCATGCCGCCAACGAGACCGCCGACCAGAGGTGAGGTAGCGGCACCGGCGTTGGGAGTCGACGAAGGCGATGACTCAGCAGCGGTTCCTGACGCGGAGGACGAGCCAGAACCAGTCGATGAGGGGGCTGACCCAGTCGATGAGGAGGCCGACCCAGTCTCGGAAGTGCTGGTGGCGTCGCTTGAAGGGGCAGCCGAAGAGGCAGAAGAAGCTCCGTCCTTGCAGACAACTTCGTCGGGGACGGTGACGCCAGCGCCGGTGCAGATGCCCTTGGCGAACTCGACAGCCAACTTCTGGTCGGACTCGCTGCAGACGCCTGCGAGGCAGCAGGCAATGCCGTCAAGGAAGTCGCTGTTGGAGCAGATGCAGCCGATGTTGCCTGCCGTGCAGCCGGCGATCAGGTCGCCCGTGGTGTATTTTGTCACGCAAGTTGTCTAAAAGCGCAGAAGAGGCCGCTGGTGTGCGTCGATTCCCATGTGAATGGAACAGACTCACACACGCGCGCGGCGACAAGTTAGCATTCCACCGTTATTTTGCGACGCTCGAAAGGTTCAGGTAAGGTAGGCAAAAGCTGCCATCAAGGAGCCTTTGGCGCATCTTGGTTCGGATGGACCGGGAGGGGCAGGCAGACAGACTACCCCGCGGGCGGCCACGTCCATGCCTGCGCGCAAGCGATTGACCAAGCATCCAGCGCAGAAGCGCAGTGTACCAAGCTTCCCCTAGTTCCAACAACAATTTTCTCTTCAATTTGCGCAAGGTATGGGAAACAAAACGAATTTGGGCCGAATAGGGTCGAGAGCTTACCGCGCAGTCAGGCAAGCTAGTGGCCTGAGCATTGGCAACAGCCGCAATGGCAAGGACAGTAGCGATAACGGCCTTCATTTTGTCGATACTCGGAAATCTTTTCTCGTATGGTGGGAAAAATAACAGTTTCTGTTGTAGGAGGGCAAGGAAGAAACTAGTTTCGTCAGCCAAGTAAAATGTGAAAATAAAACAGGAACAAATAAAGGGGAGCGGATTTGATTTGTTTATGGAACAATCCAAAAAGGGGAGTGGAGCGGGGAATTCTTCGGGCCCTGGGACTGCGAAGGCCCAAAGTGGAATCATCTCCATTAGCGTAAGATTAATCACACGTAAGCGGGAACCCCACGCCGATCTATCTTCCACTTCTTCCACTTACGGAGCTTTCTCACGATCAAAGACTTTGTCTTGGCTGGGCTGCACTCTATCGATATTTTCCATGTCTTATAATCCTGTTTGACAAGTTGGTGTGATATCTTGCTCGACGATACAACATCTCGAGGGTCAATTTAGGTATCGTGACCTTGCAGTTGGAGTCATTGACCAGGTGAAGTGGATCTTCTGGCTGATGTACGGAGTACAGGTACTTAGTACTCCGTACTAATACTATATTAATCCTCAACACTTTGATACGAGGTTGAATAGCATGGCATGGTGTGAGGCGCAGGATTCTAATTTCATGGCCTGTCAGAGCGGACTCCTTTATCGAGAACACAGCCGGATAATACATTTGGTATCGCCACTTTACTTTCTATTTTTAACTCCTAAACAGAGCGCTCCCACTCTCGTCCCCCCTCCAAAAAAAAAAAAAGATTCGGCTATCCAACGGAAAGCCGTTCGAGATACCGAAAAACAAGCACCGCGTAAATCATGGGCCAGATCACCGTAGTAAAAATAATAAACACCATTCGTATCTGCCGCCGTATTGGTCCTCTCCGCCACAAATACCAAATCCTAACTCCAAACCTGGCACGTTGTAATTGGTGCCAGGAGCGTCCCTACCAAAACGACGATATAGAGTCCAGGTCGCTGTCGTCATCCTTGACTTCCTCCTCAAGGGACTCGATATGTTTCTGGCCGCAAGTGCCACAGGTGGGGATCTTGTTCTTCTCTTCTTCCTCCTCCTCCTTCGCCAGGAGCCAGGCCGTCGCCTTGCTGGCCTTCTTGGCCTTGACTGCAGCGTCCTCCTCCTCCTTCTCCCCCTCCTCCTTCTCCCCCTCCTCGTCATCCTTGGCCTGTATCGAAAAGTACCTCGAGGCGTTGTACGAATCGCCCAGACGGACCGCTACGTCGTTTGCCTCGTTGAGACTGACGAGTCGCCGCTTTCCGGGGAAACGCCGGGCTACGTGCTCGCACATATTCCAAATTTTCTCTTCCATTGGAACTTTTGGTTCATCCTTGAAAGCATCCGACCTCCTTTCTAGAGATGTCTTCCATTTGTACGTCGACAAGCCGTCGAGGTCGATATTTTCCGGCACCTGAAGTCGGAAAGCAAAGAATCTATCACGCGCAAGTTCTGCTGGCGTGCGCCCGGTAACATTCTCCCGATAGAGGAGTTTCGGCTCGAAGCGGAGCAGTGCCTCGACCACATTCGAGAGGTTGAGCATCACGGCGCTATGGAGGGGAGTGTCGCCAGGCCCGTTCAGCATCGCTAATTCTGCACCCTTGCTATACTCCAAGAGAACAGGAAGCACTTCCATGTCTTTCTTGTTAGGCCGTCCGGTCGGACGGTTCCATTCATTCTTGGACGTTTCAAGGATCCAAAGGTGCAGTGGCGTGGCTCCCTGCTCATGAAGATTGGTTCTTTGAGTGAGTAGCATCAGCCGGACATCGGGATCAAAGGCATCTAGGAGGGTTCGGAGCTTATCGGCCCTGGGGAATTGAAGCACTGCGCAGTGAAGGGCGTTTTGGCCACATTTGTTTCGCGCCATTTGGTTGGCACCAGCCTTGATCAGCATCTCGACACAGCCGACCCTACCAAAGAAGCAAGCTGTCAGGAGGGGTGTGTCGCCCAATCCGTTCTTGGCTTCAAGTGCTTCTGGACAAGCCCTAATCAAATATTTAACGAGCTTGCTCGATTCTTCCGACGGTGTTGCTGCGAGGGCACAATGCAACACGAGCTCGTCTAGAAAGGAAAAAAAGAATCGTTAGCAAGTGAACAATCTCCATCGGCCAACTGGTTCAGTGCCATCTGCGTAAACTTACTCTGATTTCCAAGCCACTTGGACACAACGCCGTCATATCCACCTCGGGCTTGAGAGAGGAGTACCAGCCTCCCGTCCTGCTTGGCAACCTCCGACTTTCCAAACTCGGAATAGAGTCGATACGGGGCATCGCTGAGGAACCATTCCGTCGACTCGACATTTCCGGCCAAGGCGGCGATCAGGAGCGGTGACGTTGTAAGCGTCGACGACTTGACAAATAGGTCGCGGCCAGCGTTTGCCCAATCTCCCCTATCGCAAAGAGTCTTGTTAGACAGCTGTTTTACAACCCAAAAACGGAGTCCACGTTGTTGCGCCGTCTTGGTTAAGGGCAAATGGAGCAACAAGCTTGCCGAAATCGGCGTGGGTAGTAAGGGGAAGGGGGTTGCTCGTCTTACCTCTTCTTGCCGTACACTGTAAGACCCTGGTAGTACTTGGGCTTCGCCGTCGATTCCACCCCCGACTTCTTGACAAGATGGTCAAGAGGGAGGCCAGCACCTGTACGCTTGATAATCTCGCCTAGAATCCTAATCTTGCCCTTTTCGACAGCCCACTTGAATGACTCTTCAGGGAAGTAGAAACGCCCACCAGGGTGGTTGGCCTCATCGGCTGTGAACTTTTTGGCAGCCAAGCGCGCGCATATATTGAGGAGTGCCACCAATTCCTTTTCCTTGTCCTTCTCAAGGAAAAAAGAAATCAAGTTTTGTTGCCACATTTGGCTAAAGTCGGGCTTCCCATCTTTGAATAAGAAGGTGCGAGTATTCCACAATACGAAGGTCAAGGGTGTGATCTTGCACTTGACTTGCATGGTTTTCTGACCGACATTGTCAATCGTGAAGGCCTTGTCGACAACTCGTCCGACAATGCGAGGCTCGTCCGAGTTGTCCTCCGAGTCTTCCTCCGAGGAGTACTCTTCTTCGTCCTCATCCTTTAGTGTGTATTCCTTCTCCTGATCCTTTTCGGGGCTGTACTGGGCCAGGGATATCTCGGCGATTGCTTTCGCTGTTTCGATGTGTCCTCGAAGAAGGGCAATCGAAAATGGATTCATGGTAGTTTCATCCTGCACAGCAATCTGGAGGGGACCCTCATTCATATCTTTGCCCCAGGGGTGCAGGGTAAGAGACTTGATTTTCTCAGTATCGCCCGCCCAGGCAGCATCGAACCTATTGCCAACGTTAAAATTCGCCTCGAATAAGACAAGAAAAGAAAAGTTGAAAGGAGACTTACAAGTCGATGTAACCCTGCCGTCTGAGTTCTGTCACGTCGTTGACCTGCGTGAAGTTGAAAGTGAACGAGTATTCTTTGGCAGTTTCGACTTTTTCGTCTGATGCAGCGAGCTGTTCGGCTTGAGTGACGATATCCGGATGAAGCTCCTTAAAAGTCTTTGCTCCTCGAAGGAGAAGAAGCTTCTCCACAACCTCAAACTTCTTGATTGCTTCTGCTATAGCCTCCATCCTCATGGTGGTCCTGCTTGACGCGGGCTTATCCGGACAAGTATCCATCGCGTGTCTATTCATTGCATCTTTGAAAAGTTCCTTCTTTGCATCGATATCGCGTTTGACAAACCAATAACGATACGTGTCCTTAGGAAGTTTCCCCAAAAACTGATCCATCCCAGACTCAAGAACTGGAGCCTTGGTCGGACTAATAGTCTGGTTCAACTTTCGAAGGCCACTCAGCTGCATACGTACCAGGTCAAGGACTGATCGGCCAGTGTTGTATTTTCGTGTCCAGTCGTCCCTGATAATTGCCATGGTAGTGGCCGTCAAGGTATTGACGTCGGCACCACCTTCAATAAGTGCTTTCATCACGTCCGGATCGGGGCAGCTGCTCGCTGCAATCACAATAGGCTGTTCCACGGTGCTAGTATACAAATTTTGATTCGCCTCGTATGAGCCCAGTCGAGTGGACATTTTCGATATCTTCACGGCTTTGAGCCATACCTCAAAGTCAATCGTTGGGTTGGCCCCCGCGTCGAGGAGTCGCAAGACAAGAGCAGGATCATTGTTGTTGATGGCAGTGTGCAGTGGCGCAATTGCCTTCGAATTCCAGTACAGCGATGTAAAGACGAGGTGGTTGAGGGCTGTCTTGATTCCTGCTGGATCGCTCTGCCACAACATGTCAATGAGTTCCTTCTGTCCATTTTGTACATAGCGATGCACAGCTGTACACCCGTTCATATCCGCCTGGGCACAGGTGGCACCCATGTCGAGAAGTAACTTAGCCATACGCTTCGCTTTCTCCAAAGGAAGGGCCATGGCGAGGGTCAGTGTGAGGATTGCACCAATTGGCTCCTTGTCAGAACCAAGGAACTTGATGGGAAGCATCGAGTCGCCTCCAAACTGCGTATGCGCGGTTAGTAAACTTCAATACTCTACGTTTCCAAGGAGGAGGGGTCGTGGGACATACGTCGCAAAGTGTTCTCACTGCGTCCTCATGGCCAGCAATAATGGCAAGGTGGAGAGGCGAGCATGGGACATCCCAGGCTAGGACATCAATCTTGTAATAATCGGGGTCATCGGCCGACTCTTGGGGGACGCTGTCATCTCCGGTATTATCCTCCTCCTTCTTGACATTGATGAACGACCCTGTAGCGTATGAATGGGTTCCGTCATCGTATGCGTCAATCAATTCGCCATCGGAATCCTCCTCGTCGCTCTCGCTGTCGGTTTCGTCGGCATCGGCGTCCTGGCTTTCTTTCTTTACATCGATACCGCCTTCTCGTTTCGAGGCCAAGGCTTTCTGCGACTTGCGACGGGCGTCCTCCCTTTCCATTTCCTTTTCCTCGTTTTCGATGCTCTTTTCCATCAAAATCTTGATAATGGCGGTGTCGCCGCGTTCCGCAGCCAGATGAAGGGGAGTCCGACCGTCGGCTAGACGGCTGGTAACTCGCGATCCATGGTCAATGAGGCATTTGACAATCTCTGGAGTAGAGCTTGACGTCGCAAGATGGATTGGGGCTCTTCCGGTATAATCGCGTTGGTTGGGGTCGGCGCCAGGCTGCTGTAGCCAATTCTCAACGTCATGAAGGTCTTGGTCCACAATCGATTGGCACAGGCGAGCAGTGTTGCCGACATAGGCCATGTCAGTCCAGTCATTGTCAGTGAGGGGGTTGAAGGACCCAATTTGTTGGCGGCCAGGGTCGTCAATCATGAATGTGATTGGCCCCGAAATATAGACGTCTGCCTCTTTTTTCGCGATTTCGATTTCCTCTTGAGTAGAAGGTACTGGACAAGTGCCACAACAATCCTCAATCACATCATCGATTCTTCCGAAAAAGGCCGGGTGGCGGTGAAGATAGACTTTGCGGTCTTTATGTTGATTCCACTCGGCATTGAGTACTGCAAAGTCGGCGTAAAAGTTTGTCAGCTAATTGCTCAGGCCGCCTGCGAGAGGCTAAAGAGTATGGAAAGCAAAAGAGGTCATTGTCCATACATAAATCCCGGGTGTAGCAGAGCTTTTCAATCTTCTTGGCGTGAAACCTAGCAAACGTGTTAGTCAGAAACCTCTCGCCCGGCTCAGCATTGGCGGGGAAGAGCAGAACGCTAACTTTTCGCCATAGGGGACGGTGAATGTGTGATAGCTTGAGACATCAGCCTCGTCGACCCAGTCAGCAACTTCATCCTCGTGGGTATCCTTGATGTTTCCAAAGAGACGATGACGGGAGCGATGGAGAGGGGGGCGGCCCCTCTCGGCGCGGCGTTTGTTCGAATACGACTCTCGTACAGATGAAGTCGGGAGACGCTCTAGAACCAAGAGACGCGCGAGACCTAGTGTCCGTTGGAAACTCCGCTCGTAAATAGTCGGGTCAACACGAGATCTGTCGAGTTGAGGCCAGTAGACTTCGAAATTCCGATGCGAATACTTGGACAGGCGATTCTCATATGAAGGACTCCGGCGGGTCAGATCAACATGGTTGATTTGGGTGATGAAGCTGCCCAGAGCCCGAGGTGTCACGTAGACTTGGTTGCCATCGTAGGCACCACCTGCAGCGTCGATATCGAAGCCAGTCAAAATCTCGCCAATGGATTTGTAAACACGAAGAACGATCTAAAGACCAAAAGCCAGGGCACAGTACGTTAGCAAAAGCCGCAAATTGTTGCTTGACAAAGCGCAGGCGAAGCGCAAGGGAGGACGTACCTGGACATGACGGGTTGGGTACTGCGAGGCAATTGTGATTGCATACTTGGTACGAATCACAGTGACTTCAGTAAGAATGGCATCGCGCACTGCCTGCTCGACCTGTTTCATCTTTTCAATGGCCTCATCGTGTGTAAGGCCATACAAGAAGAGATCGACATCTGAAGCCGGGCAAAACTTTTGATGATAGTACTCGCGCAGTTTACGCTTGTTAGCCCTAAACTCGGGCGGTACAGGCAAAAGGCAGTTGACGACAGAGGAGCCAGCGGCCACAATGTTGCTCCAGTCCATGTCGGCGAGGGAGCCTTCGGAGAACACGCTAAAGTTGCTCTGGAACTCGCGGAGAGACGACACGACAGCGGGCGAGCCGTGAGGGCGGCGCTTGTCATCGGGAAGGTTCATGATGTAGCGATCCTTTTCTTCCTTTGTCTCGGTAGCGAGATTACGTGCCCGAGTTGTTATCTTCTTGGTGCTCCCCGTGAATAAAGGGAGGACGTTGACATGGGGATCGTTCAGAAGGACATTTTGCCGGTCCTGGGCGAAGACGGACCGGAGTTCGGCCTCATACTTGCGGTATGGCTCCATTATCTCAACCATGGGAGTGTCAGGGTGGTCGGCAATATAGTCGACCAGTTCCGCATGGGGAACAGGGAGCACGGGAAGCTTTGAAGAAGCCATTTTGGTTTTCTCGTTGTGAGAGAAGATTTCGTGGGGCCTTGTAAGTTTGGTAATTGTGTTACCGAGGGATGAGGCGTTACAGTCTGATGAAGGCTAGAAGAAAGAGCGAGGGTCGTTAAAGTCAGGAGAATATGGAAGAGAAAGGAGGGATGACATTCAATGGCATCCAAGATTGAGGGGATGGCGGAGGATATCCTGGATCCTAATATAGCCGGTTCTTCCTTGACCTCGACTTGGATCGAGGAAAAAAGCGAGGTTGATGCCTAGAAAAGTGGAAGGGTGCAAAAAGGAAGAGACGAAAAAAGACGGTGAGATGGCCAGCTTCCAGCTGTGGTGAATATGAGCGCAAGAGGAATAAGCAGGTGGGACAAGGGCAGGTTCATGGGGGCGGGTAGCCAGGAGGATGCACGAGAAATTGTTAGGGTTTACAGGTAGATTATTTGCAAAGAGCAACAGTGGATCATTCTCAATTTTGGCGCTTTGCAGTATCCCTAAAAATTGCAAGATCAGGAGCATGTTGGCGGTGTTCCCTAGCAGAACCCAGAACGGGGTACGGAGTACAAGTATGCCTTGTGCCTGCACTATTCCCGGCCAGTGTTAGGGGGGATATTAGTGGCGAGAGCCAGAGAAGATAGAAGATGCGGCTGAAGACGTCGCGCGTAAGACGAGCACTAACACGAAATGAAGGGGCTCCACTTCTGTACAGCATTGAAAGATGGACGCGAGATCAAGTGACCTCGAGAAATTCGTGACCTGGTCAGTTAATTTGGGCAATTCCAGGCATCGCCAGGCAGCAGAGGCCACCAAGAAGTGGTCTTGGTTCCCAGCCGCACTTGGTACGGGGGGGCAGGGGGGGGGGGGGGGGGGCAATATCATGACTAGGCAACCAGTTGCATGCACATGGTGCATGTAGTGCATGCATCGTTACAGGTGCCAAATGAGACCTGTGCTTTGTGAATCCTAGTGCCCTGTGCAATTGTGGGTTAGCGAACCACTGCTTTGGGGGGGGGCAGGGGGCTGGCCACTTTTTTCTCGCCCAGCTCCCGTAACGCTTTACTCGAAACGGACAGGAGGATAAGATGGCTAGAAAATATCTCCAAGATTGCTCCAAACCACCTCTTCAATGGCGCCTAGGAGAGCCAGGGGTCGCACCAGCACTGTTTTGTTTTAGTGCCTAGGCAGATCGTCGTTTTCTTTTACGGAGTACACTGCGGGGAGGGTAATATTACTCCGTATGCCGTGTGCCAAGAGTAAAAGTGATATTTCAAGTAAAATACCGAGTACTTGTATTATTAGTAGGATGGTAGTGAGCCTCGGAGCAACTAAACTTGCAGCAATAGTCGTTTTAGACAAAGAGTACCGAGTATAATAATTATCTTGACTGCTAGCCAATATGGCAACGAGGAAGTGAAAATGAAGTCAAGCGACGTTCCCTTGATGAAAGAAAGATGTGGCGATTGGCTGATGATAACTTCAAGTTATGTTTCCTCGGGCAGGCTTTAATATAGCAGGCAGGGTCAATTTTAACTTGGTTAACTAAGGGTTTGATTCAGAGCTACATTCTTGAGAGTTCATTTTTTTAATATTTTATGTGAAAAAAAAAACACACAACCTATAAACTCCCCGTGGCTTTGCTCTCATTGAGTCGAAGTTTAAGCAAGGCTAGCAGCAGATTTGACCAAAGCTCCCACAAGAGGGGACCTAATATAAGCCTTATTAGCCTTTCCCACCGCGGTTAAGAGCGCTTGAGATACTTGCGTCACCCGGAGCTTGTGCATAAAGTTGCGAGACATCGCCTATCCGTCCGTCTATCGAGCTACGCTGCAGGGATTCCACGTCTTTCAATGTAACGAAGTCTCAGCGGCCGTCACCACTTTTGCGAGTTGGACATAGACTCGGACCTCAATGTCGTCCGAATGATGAATCGACTCTTTCTTCTTTGGAGCTACAGAAACAAATCTTGGATATTCCATTGAGGTCCTGATGATCGGATCCTTGATGCCCCGATACACCACCATGCAGATGGGAGCCGTCCTAGCCACCGCCCTACCAATCCGGCACCTGGCCGCCGGACAGAGCCGCTCCACATGTACTTATAATTATTATTAAAGACTCCTTATTAAATACCTAAACGACACATACTTTCAAGTTGTTGGCCAGAGCGGTTTCTTCGAGGGAAATGATGGTGATGAAGGCGGGACTAGCCGCCGTTTTCCAATGGTTCAGATTTTACACTGTGTCTCGCATGTCAACAGCAGATATTCTGTGTCTTCAGAGGCCGCCAAAGTGCATGTACATAGCACGAGCGGAACGGCAGAGTGGCTGGCCATAAAGTGTGTACCGAGTAATACCGAGTACAGTTCAGCTCAAGGGACTGGCATGCAGGCAGGGTAATCGGCACGGCTCGAAAGATGCCAAGACAAGTGCCAAGAAATATGAAAGAAGACGAGAAAAATCAATAAAGGGTTGTCCTGTTACAAGTACTTGTACAACTTGAAAACTCGACGGCATGGACAATGGTATTCAATTGACGGAGCCGTGCGAGATTAGATGCATGCCGACAATGTGTGCAAATTGTTCCCTACCACGTATACAAGTAAGAGGCGTCTTTTGGTCATGACGTAGGGGGTGCCAATGACACACCTCAAAAAACAAGTTCGAGTCCTGCAAACAACTGACGATTGGGCCTTCAGGGTCCACCACAATGAGCCAGGGCCGTGTTTTGAGATACTTGGTGAAAAGGTACCATGCCACCGGCACATTTAACGTATTTGGTGTCATCCAAATCGAAACAAATCGCAGATTCAAAAAACCATCATGCAGCTAAAGAGCGAAAACTGCCAAAGTTAGAATAAACTAGATGGATTGGCAGCAGGGTTGCTTTTCCTTCTCCTTGAGATGCGTAAGCTTCACCTCTCCTCGTCAACTGTCGAGGCCAGATTCAGCCACGGGGCCAGAATACAGTACAAGTACTTTGTCTGGAGGTATTATGTATACAAGAGCTGACCAATCTCCCCTATTTAGTTTTAGTACGTATTTGTTCGTAGGGAATTTGATTGGATGTTTCAGCAGCTCTTTCCCGGTGCTAGGGGACACGAGTGGATATGTACAATGATGGAGAGAATGCAGTACTAGTCCGTCCTTCCCGCGTAGAAGGAGGACCCCAGGAGCGTTCCTGCTTGTTTTGTTCTGAGATTCTTAAATTCCTAAAAATACAAAAAGGCAGTTGTTGAAGAGCATCACAGAATAGAGAAGGAGCTATGGGAAGGAGAAGAGTATTTTCAGTATAGCATCGTCTAGGTTGAATTCTGCTTCTATGTACTCGTAACCAGCTGATGCTATCGCAACTCGAGGATTGGCCCTGCGTCCACATGTTTCGTTGCCCCAACTCCAGCTTCAATCGCGTTCCAGCCAAGCTCCAATTAGCTTGGCTCTACTCCGTATTACTCCGTACAATTATGTAGCATCCTGGTGGCCTCCCATAAACATACCCTCTACCCCTATAAAAGAAGGGAAAAACCAAACATGTGAAGAAGCCTTTCCCATCTATTCCCATCCTTCTTTTTCTTGATTCTTCCGTCATCCTGATCCCTTTCACATCACCGGTTAATTATATCTGCCTCGTCGTGCCCATTGCGATCGCTCGCGCGGGCTGGCCCACCAGTACTCTTGGCCTAACATTACAGGCGCACCCCACGTGTCGATCGTGAAAACATTTCTTTTCGTTATCTCAATCCCTTCTCGTACACTTCTTCCCCCTTCACCCTTCTAGATCTTTTTTTATCGTTTTCTTTTTGCGCTTTCCCAAGCCTACCTCACGACTCTTCGAAACAGAGCTTCAATGCGCCGAAAGCAAGATTACACAATCGCGATCAAGACCAGCCACTCATTGCGCAGAAATACGTGGTCGCACGCCTCGGAGGTCCATTGATTTCTCGATTTGGAGGAAACCGAAGCATAGCAGCAGAAATCCTTCCCACCTTTTCGCAACATGTCGGCACCGCAGCAAGTCGATCCGAAGGACCATGCCAACCCTTACTCCTCTTCAACGAGATGGCGCCATCAGGAGTCTTCTGCTTACGCCCGTTACGAGGACCAAGCTCACCAAGATGAGTTCGTCCAAGGCCCCGAGCATCCAACCAGCGCGCCGATTGCTCTAGCTGGCCAGGGTCCAGGAGATGTTGGCTCAATCGACACCACATGGCAAGTCACGCCCAACAACCATGTCGTGTGTGGGCCCCTTCTCAATTATCGTCGGATGGAGAACAATTGCTGGATTGGAAGTGTCCTTCTTGTCGTCTCTGGCGGTGGCAAAAACCCACCACCGGCACCTACCCTCGTACTGCGTCGTGTTGCCACTATGGATGGCCGTCACTTCGTAAGCATGTCTGGCCGAGAAGCTGTCAACATTAGCATAGATTCCAATGAGCCGACTGCCAGCCAATCTTCAACAACCGAAAATGCGACGCAAATCCAAGGGTCGGTCCTGTACTCGGACCCACGCAACACTTTCTTCGCTTTTGATCTCAAGGTCCCCATCAATTCAGAAGAGACGGAGTGGGAATATACTATTCCTGGCATGCAGTATGAGAGCAGCGAAAAGCCAACAACCAACACATTTTTCGTCCCTGCAGCCGACGAGTCAATGCGCCTCATGTTTTTTTCGTGCAACGGCTTCAGTGTCGGCACTGATGAGGAGGCTTGGAGTGGGCCGGCTTTGTGGAACGATGTTCTGCGGCGGCATAAAGAATCCCCCTTTCACATCATGTAAGTGCATCGTATCAGAGCCCGCCTTGGCTTCGAAACACGGCGCTAACCGGAGGTTTCTTCGGCGCATTTAGGGTGGGCGGCGGAGACCAAATTTACAATGACGGGATTCGTGTCAACGGTCCACTGAGAAAGTGGACGGCCATATCCAACCCTAAGAAGCGAAGAGAAGCGCCGTACCCTGAGGAACTCCGAAAAGAGTGCGACGACTACTATCTCAACAATTACATCAAATGGTCAGCTCTCTTATCGACCTAGGCCAGTGTTTACTGCCATCTTCCCTCGAGCCTTATATACCTAACGCTATTTCAGGTACAATACCGAACCATTCGCATCTGCCAATGGCCAGATTCCGCAGTTGAACATTTGGGATGACCATGACGTAAAGCTATACCTCCCTAAGAGCGCGTTGTTTTGAGGCTACGCATTTATTTGCCCACTTGGCTGACTACTCTGAAATGTACAGATCATTGATGGTTTTGGTTCCTACGTCGATCACTTTATGCGATGCGACGTCTTCCGGGGGATCGGTGGTACGGCTCACAAATACTATCTGCTTTTCCAACACCACCTCGCACCACCGCCGGTCACCTACACTTCAGGTATTGTCCTTCTCCCCCTTTGCGCTCCATGTCAGCAACTGACACTATGCTTAGACGCGGACGAAAACGCGGACGGGGCTGCTTCGGCAAACTCTCCCCAGCTCGTCGATGCATACGTTGCCCAGCACCGACCCGACCCAAGTTATATCATGGGACCAAAACCGGGTGTAAGTCCTGATCGCAATCCCTCCTGTCCTCGTCCGTTTCTTACACATCTATAGCCATATGTCGCCGAGCGATCACACAACTTGTACACCCGCCTAGGTGCACGAATGGCCCTACTAGGAATCGATGCTCGCACTGAGGTGAGATTATTCGCACAGCCAACCCCATGTCTTGGTTCGACCTAATCTTGATTGTCTTTTGGCAGCGCACTCGGCATCAAATCAATTATCCCGAGACATATGATGCTGTTTTCGGAAGACTGAGGAGCGAGCTTCAACAAGCTGCTACCGAAGGCCGGCCGATCAAACACCTCATCATGCTCCTGGGTATTCCCATCGCATATCCTGTAAGTTTACCCCTCATTTATCTCATTGATCTCGCGGTGCCAAACTGACTTAGCCTTTCTAGCGACTCACCTGGCTTGAAAATGTTTTCCGAAGCCCTCTCATGGGCCCGGTCAAATTCTTGAACCGACGATTTGGCTTTGGTAAGTGCTGGCATCGTGAATTGTCCCTGTTAGAAGTCTACGTCATATCTAACATTTAGTCATCCATAGGTGGAAGTTTCTTCAACCACTTCGACGGAAGTATCGATCTTCTCGACGATCTTGATGACCATTACACAGCCAAGACGCACAAGAAGGAGCGCCGGGAATTTATCGAGAGACTCCAACAAATTTCCCAGGAGTTTGCCATCCGCGTAACCATCCTAGGTGGCGATGTTCATCTTGCGGCGCTGGGGAGGTTTTATACCAAAACGTCAGAAGCCCTGCCTCCGGAGAACGATCCACGGTTCATGATTAATGTCATTTCGTCCGCCATTGTCAACAAGCCCCCTCCCGCGGCTGTAGCTAATTTACTAGCCCACCGCAATAAGATCCATCATCTAAATCATGACACGGATGAGAGGCTCTTGGATTTCTTCAACAAGGACCCTGGGTCGAGCGAGAAGACAGCCAAGAACAACAACTGCACGATGCCGAGTCGAAACTACGCCATGATTCGCGAGAACTCGCCCCTCAATGCTCTCCCGGAACGCACAAATGGCCACGCCGGAGCTCCAGGTCGCTTCGCCGAGGTTAACGGGGAGGAGCATACGGTCCCGGCCGACAGATGGGTGGTCGGAAAAGATGGTCGCGGGCCTCTGCACGCAGGCGAGATCAATGCGGGCACGGCTCACAAGGCAGCGGGTGTAGGCCACGGCCAAGGTCACGACGGGAGCCTCGACGTGTGTATCCGTGTCGAAATCGACCAACACGACCGCACTGGCCAGACCGAGCCGTATGGCCTTACCATCCCCCCTCTCGTCACAAAGAGGCAGGTTGCACCGGCGGCCACAGCCAACGGACAGGCCATCGCCGAAGATCCGTCGGCAGCCCACAAGTAGGAATGGTGGATGCCAGATGGATGGGCATATTATGGATGCCCCCCGTGGGTAGCCGTAGCTGAGGCTCCGATTTCGGGAGCCATTGGTTTTTTTTTTTTCTTAAGTGTGTTCTTCCTTTTCAACAATTCTAGATTCCCCCGAACTCTTATTTTGGTTTCCTTTTGTCTTATCGCCCTGTTCCTGATCCACGATCGATGGGTCACTCCACATCACCGACGACAGCCGACGATGGGGCTCTCGTCGCTTGTAAGACCATGCTCGTTTTTTATTTTGTTTTTATTTTGCTCCCTTTCTTCTTTACCAGATTTGGCTTGTATCCTGTTTGAATGTCTATTCCTTTTATTCCTTTGATCTCTTTGCTTATTTTGCTTATGTGGGATTAAGGGTGGCCATAAAGACGCGGACTCCTAGGTCAGAACAACGATACCCTGGATAGGATTTTGGATCTTCCAAGTTTAATAATTTAAAAACCCGGCGCTTATATCAATGAAAACCCGCTTATTACTGAGCAATACGAGTCACACGACCAATTTGGGTCGCAAGAAGCTCAATTGAGTCAGTGGAGCAAAAAGAAGCCTGCTTTTTTTTTTAAACCCGCGACAAACCGAAATCCAAAAGCTCCTATCGAGCTTACCCCACCATGAGAACCCCACTAACAGATTTACTAGTAAAATGTGATGGAAAGTGTTAAGACGAGGTCCATGGACGTCATTCGTGTGCTTCTTCCATGCATGATAAAACCACGAGAGGCAACGTCCGTCAATTCCTTTTCTATTTCTTGTGGTGCTGTCTATTCTCTCACGCTTCGTTCCCCTCGATTACAGCATTTTATTCCCTAGAGTTGGAGAGGCAAAATAAGTACAAAGTAGATTTGTCTCATTTCACCGTCGTCGTAAGCTTCGCGCGAGACACCCGTTTCATTTTCCTCTTTTTTTTCCTCTTTCCTTCACACCCAGCACAATTAAGCATGGCGTCCGCGCTAGGAAGAAGGGCGATTGCTCAACCTCGTCTCACACTTGGCAACAAATTGTTACGACCGCAATGCGTCGCTTCGATGTCGACCTTTGGGTTGTTCAAGGTTCCCCAGGTTTTGAACGAGCCCAATGTAAGTCCTTCTGGCCCGGGAAAGATGTTGGGAGGATTGGGGCTGACTTTGTGATTAGCATCACTATGCAAAGGGTTCCTCGCAAAGAGCTGGGCTCGCTGCTGCTGTGGAGGCTATGAAGAGTAGACTTCCGCTTGAAGTGCCCATCGTCGTTGGTGGCAAAGAGGTACAACTCAACCCCGGGTCCCCTCCCCAAAAAGGGTCTTCATCCCTCTAACACTGGTTTCTTTCAGGTCAAAACTCCAAATATCCGCCATCAATTCAACCCCGCAAACCACAGCTCCAAGGTAGCCAGCTACTCGACCGCCTCAGCCGCCGACATCACCACAGCCATCGACTCCGCCCTCGCCGCAAAGCCCGCATGGGAATCCCTCCCCTTTGCGGACCGCGCTGCCGTATTCCTCAAAGCAGCCGACCTCGTGAGCACCAAATACCGCTACGACATCATGGCCGCTACCATGCTTGGACAAGGCAAGAACGCGTGGCAGGCTGAGATTGACGCCGCTGCCGAACTCGTCGACTTTTTGCGTTTCAACGTAAAGTTCGCCGAGGAAATGTATGCTCAGCAGCCCCAGCTCAATTCTCCTGGGTTGTGGAACCGGTTGGAGTACAGGGCGCTTGAAGGATTCGTGTATGCCGTGACACCCTTCAACTTCACGGCTATTGCTGGCAATCTACCTTGCGCACCGGCGTTGCTAGGAAACGTCGTCGTGTGGAAGCCGTCCGACTTTGCCATTGCTTCGAACTGGCTTCTATATCAAATCCTTATTGAGGCTGGCCTGCCGCGCGACGTGATCCAATTTGTCCCTGGTGATCCCATCGAGATCACAAAGGTTGTGCTTGACCACCCCGAATTCGCCGCACTCCACTATACCGGCAGCACGGCCGTATTCCGCAAGCTCTACGGCGACATTGGCGCTGGCGTGGCAGAGGGGCGCTATCGTTCATACCCACGTGTCGTGGGCGAGACGGGCGGCAAAAACTTCCACCTTATTCACCCTTCGGCTGATGTTGAAAACGCAGCACTGCAAACTGTCCGCGGCGCCTTTGAATTCCAGGGTCAGAAGTGCAGTGCCACATCACGCCTTTATGTCCCGTCATCCCTATGGCCTCAATTCAAGGAAATTCTCGTCAGAGAGACCAAGGCGCTCAAGCAGGGCGTCCCGGAACAAGCCGAGAATTTCGTGGGCCCCGTAATCCACGAGGGCTCCTTCAACAAATTAAAGGGTGCAATTGACGATGCCAACTCAGACAACGAGTTGGAACTTCTCGTCGGTGGTACCTACGACAGTTCAAAGGGCTACTTCATCCAACCGACAATCTACCAAGCCAAGAACCCCAACCACAAGCTTTTCTCAACCGAACTCTTCGGTCCGGTGCTTACAGCTTACGTCTACAACGACGCACACAACCCATCCGAAGCCTTCGCGTCGATCTGCGACGTAGTGAACAGCACATCGGAATACGGCCTTACGGGAGCCATTTTTGCCGCCGACAGGTCTGCCGTGCGTCTAGCCGAGGAGCGCCTCCGCAACGCAGCAGGCAACTTTTACATCAACTGCAAGAGCACCGCCGCCGTCGTCGGCCAGCAACCGTTTGGCGGTGGACGCGCCAGCGGAACCAACGACAAGGCGGGGAGCGCTGGTCTGTTGAGCCGCTTCGTCAGCATGCGCACGCTCAAAGAGGAATTCGTAGCCACGACCAAGGTGGAGTATCCTAGCAATGAAGTGTGAAAGGCCCCGGTCATGGAGAGTTGGACAGGGGGGTAAAGAAGCACGAGTTCTTGAGTGACCGTTTCTTATGGCCGCCACGCAATGTTGTCTGTGGCCACTGGCAACACACACAAGTGCCGCACGGGGCAACATATCAAGGGGCGCATGGCGGGGAATTGCGTCCACATTGGATACCTAGGGTCAGCGGGAGACCACGTGCTCAAGCCAGTGACACTGCTCTTCCGAGGCGAGATATCCTTTTTCATCTACGAAGTATTTTCTAGTACTGTTGTTCTTTGTTTGGCCACGAGGTTGGAAAAACAACACCATTGGAATCGGTCCTCATGGCATAGTACAGCGATTTCATTATGATGCATTCGTGTCTGGCAGGTTGAACTCGAACTTTTGTTTAGATAATGTTGGCGCCACGCGCGTTGAAAAACATTTGTGGAATATTATATTTGCTTTTCTTCATTCCAAACAGTCGCCAAGTGATTCGAAGAGTGAATGCTTCGATCCATTCATAAGTTTACGTTAACCAGGCTTGAGAGCGGCCTGGGCTTACAGCAACTCCGGAGAGATCTCGGCCAAGAGGGCACGCTATTGCAATCAGAGAAGTGCATGCCCCAGGCCATCAGCTCTCTTCACCATTCGCTTTAGCATACACAAGTCTACTTGCGGATCCTTGGCCAATTTCTTTTTTCTTCCGGGCTCCGAAGGCTTCAACTTGTTGATTCGTGACCTGCCACACTCTTGCTTTCTTAATTCAGAGCTTGCCGTGCCATGAGAAGAGCTAGTAGAATCAGACGATACAACTGGAACTGTAGGTGCGTTCGATGCACGATGAACAGCCATTTAATCACATATAAGCAATACTTGTAAAAGTCCATAGCGAGCGAGGCGACCCAAAAGAACCTAGGAGAGGGGGTTATCCATGTGTTTGCCCTTACCCTTCCTACCACCACACGCTGTTGTTCGTAATTTTGCATTTTGGTTAGTTCCTCGATGTGCAAGCCATCAAGTGTACCCCACACGAGGGCCCGCAGAGAGAACGATGGTCCTTGTTGGAATAGACGGAGCAGCTGAGAAGGAGGCAGAGAGCACGAGACCGGATACGAACTTGCCAGAGGGCCAAGCGAGACGTTGATGATACTTCACACATTGAACAAAACTGGAGTGTTCTCATGGCCCGCTGTATCCTTTTTGATCCTGCCATTTAGTAAGACTGTTCTGTCGAATTCGTTATGGATAGTAAATACTCTTCATATTGTCTGAGAGGGGGAAGCGTGCTTGGGAGAGAAGAATAGAAAGACAAGAAGACGAGCACATTTGGTGGAATAGGTGGGGGTGTTGCGCTAAAGACATCCTAGTTGGCATGTGCGACTTTCACATACGAAGTACGGGAGAAGGAGAGGCTTCTTTAGAATGGGGAGGTAAGGCGTCGCCCTCGTCGTCCTCGTAGAATTGTTTGGCTCGAGACATGGTGACAGTTTCGGGCCACTTTTGATCTTGCATTCTGCTGCTCTCTGAAATATGGCATATGGCCTGGCCTCAATTTTTGCACACAGAATGCAAAGTGGAAACTGCATACGGAGTAGAAGACAGACACGACAGGCACGGCAGGCACGTGTTCCTTCCTAGACTCGGTCTTGCCAAAACTAATTGTTGGGCCTACGCACCCTTCTTTTTCTTGTTCTTGCCCAATTTAGAAAGCTTCTTGGGAAAGTCCTCACGATGAACAGAGTATTTTATATTTCCTCTTCGTCGCCTTCTTCTTTTATTAGCTATGGAAAGTTTCGCAACCGGCGGTGTGAAAATTGGCCTTTTAACTTCAGCAAGGTAGGTTAGCAAGGTAGGAACGACGTTATGAGGTCAAGATCACGGTTAAAATCACACCCACCCATCTCTAATTCTTGTGGTTCCACGCCCCCTTTCACAACCCCACCCCCATTCCTTCCTTGCTTATAAAGGGCTCTACGGAGTAATAAACTTCCCCCCCTTTACTTCCGATCTTTTTTAAGGCGGCCGAAACCAACCGGATACCATGTGCTCGAATGCGGCGCGCCTATTGGCCAATTTGACCAGTCCGGTCGACCACCGCAACCAGCACGAGTCGCCCTGATTGGACGCCATCACTTCAACCCACCTCGGTGGAAGTCAGGGGAAGAGGCATTTGGCTGATACTTGTAGGCACTTGAGAAAGGGAAAAAAGAAAAAGAGAAGTTAGGGGACGGCGACCCGACCAGATTTCTTGCAGCGCACACGAGCTGTTTCTTGTTCGCCTAAAAGTATTGTCGCGTGCCCAGGAGCCAAAGGGTCCCCCCTTCGCTGTCCTTGCTGTCCTTGCCAAAGAAGCCGGGACCGCAGACCTAGTACGCACTCTTGTACCCGGATTCGAGGGGCGATGCAGATGTCTATCGCTTGGAAGGGCATGGCTCTCATGCGAGTCTGTCATTGGCCTATTCGACAATCCGTTCCCCGAGTCGACGCCTGTGCCAGTTTGCCCTGGGGCGAGAAGAGAGAGCACGCGCACGCCGGGGCATTCACTCAATACTGCCCCCTTTCTCCGCCGAGAGCTCTCATTTTAACCTTTCCAAGGTAAAGAATACAGAGCACTTGTAACCTTATTGGAAACAAAAGAAAAGACTCCAAAGAGGTACATAGCCTGCGACGCATGTACTTGTACACCCTATGTGGAAAAACTAAATACACATGCTAGACTTGCGCAAGCCCCCGTTCTGATATTTTTTTGGGTAGCTAGCGACGATGGATAACAAAGTCTCATAAGGCGAAAGTACCGCGAAAGTATTTCCTGCCCCCATCGTAGGGCCTCTTGGCCATCTCTCAACCTGGTGGCCCAGCTGCTTCTCCCCCCAGAGCATGTTATTACTCCGTACATGTCCATCACCACCCCCCTCCCTCCCCCCCATCGTCTTTCTTCCCCTCTTCTCTTTGATATGTCGACCTTCATGTCTCATTACCCGTTCGAGAAGCTCCCTCGCTGTCTTACAAACGTTGTACGGAGCCCCTCCATATCTTTCACGCCCTCCGTCCACTCGTCCGCTGACTGCGTTTGCGTTTGCCATTGGACTTGTCCATTTTCACCTCGTCCATTTTGATTTATTCCTCTCAAACCCATTTTCATTTCTCGCAATTGAAAGTTTTCGTCTTCCTACCCAGGCAAGCTACGACATTGTTGCCGTCTCGTGTTTCACCCTTTTTTTTGACACGCTGATTTCCCCAAAGCAGGAATGCCACGAGTTCAGAACCCCAGCGCCGCTCCCTGTACCCATTCTTAGCACACACACCCCTCCCCAATCTTGGCGATTACTCCCTTTTCTTATTAACCGAGAGGGAAAATAAGAATTTCTCGAAATACTCATCCTTGGGACTCTTGACACATTAGCCCGCGCCTTTCCCGCTTAACTTTGATACCAAATTAACTTCGCCTATCATCATACCGCCTCAAACTCGCGTCTTCCAGTCTATGCTAGGCTCTTGAACGAGAGAAACGGATCAAAGTTATCGAGCACAGTCGCCCTTTCCCAGATAAGCCGGGGTGGTTCAGTTGAATCACGGTCTGGCTGGCCCAGGGGACGGGCATACGAAGCCATCACACAAACCCCCTCGCTTTTCACAGCCTTGGTCTATCGTTCCTTGATGACCGCGTACCGGTCTTGATTGGACCTACCGATACCAAACCGGGACATCTGGTGCAAATAAATCGCTTCCTTTGCTCCATATCATTGGGCCCCAAGGGTCATCCACTCACTTAACCGCCTTCCCATACAAGTCGTCAATGATGCCGCGGATAACGCTACCGCCAACGCCAGCGTCCTCAACGGACATGAAAGGGCAAGATGGCACACAGCAACTCACCTCTCTTCAATTAGCTTTCGAACTACCCCCTCCTGCTCTCGCTCCCCTTGACGAATCTCCCGATGGCATATCTGCCAAATCACAGGGACAGTACCCGATGCAGCCGAGCGAAGTGGTCAAGTCGCGACGTCGAACTTCGACGGCTCGCGAGCCGGCCCGAGAGCCCTTTACATTACCGCCGCCTCCCACCCGTTCGCGAAAGATTATTCAGATGAAGCCTCGAGAGGAGAAAGAAGCTGGCGAGTCTCCGGCAAAGTCCAATGCAGCATCTGGAAAGGGCACGACCGCCGCTGGCTCCTCCTCTAGCACAGTCAATGCCACCTCAAGTAAGAAGAAGCAACCCTCAACGACGAGTGCAGCAGGCCGCAAGATTGCCCGCAAGACGGCACACAGCCTGATTGAACGTAGACGGAGGTCCAAGATGAATGAAGAATTTGCTGTTTTGAAGGGCATGATACCGGCATGCACAGGCGAAATGCACAAACTGGCCATCCTCCAGGTACGAACTTCAGCCCTCTCCCATTTGCATTGACTTTGGCTGTAATTTCAACTAGCTAACAAACTGGGTGCTTTTAGGCGTCAATCGAATACGTGCGGTATCTCGAAGACTGTGTCGCCCAGCTCAAGGCGCAACAGGAGGCTCGGCCGAACAGATCGGCTGCCCAAACACCACCAAGCCATGAGACACATGGCATGCCTTCCCACCAGCACGGAGATTTCTCGGGCGATGTGGAGATGGCTACATCGGGGCCCGAATCATCGCCATATGTCCACGCTCTAGGCTCTCACCAACCTTCCATCTCGCCCGCAATACCGCCCGAAGACGTCCGACACCGCCAGGATTCCAACTCGTCGATATCGACGGACCATCGCCACTACAGCTTCAGCACATCTGCCACCACATCTCCTGCTTTTGGCCCACAGCAATACCCCTATGGCGGACATCTCTCGGCTTCCGCATCAACGCTCACAAGCCCCGCCCTTCATCCCCAGCGAGACCTCGACCAAGAGGCCACGGCCGCCCTCCTCATGCTCAACAGCGACCGCCGCGGCATATCGTACAAGGACGGTAGTCACCGCCAACCCAACCAAAGTGGTCATCAACACGGCAGCTCCGTTGGAGAGGCTAACGACCAACAACCAGCACAGCAGTCTGCTGGGCGGGGAATGTCAGTTCGGGATCTCCTCAGCACATGAAAATTTCCCGGAGACCAAGGACATTTCACCAATCACAAGAATCATCAAATTAATGGCGAAGACGAGACATGCAGAGTACTCTGTATGTCACGATATAGAGGCTGATTAGATGGGGGAAGCAACCATACTACCACACGGGTCACCTCGGAGGTGGAAACTGATGAGTGTGGAGGTACAGTGATAGATTGTGCAGGTTTTTTTTTTTTCACATATTTGTCAATACGGTCTCGGGATATAGACGGTCATTTAGAGCCCGGAGTTTGCTACGGTTTATTTATTTATTTATTTTTTTTTTGGGCTGGAGTTGGACAGGAAAACATGAGCAAGTGTCCAAAGGCTAGTAGTGGTAATTGGGATGAGGACATTGGAATGACTTGGCAAAAATGTTTTAACGAACCGTCCTTTTCAATTTGAAGAATGCAGCCATTGCCGTCCCTGTTACAAAAAAACCGTGGAGACCGGGAGGTTGGTTTCATCTGAGGCTTGTCATCGTACGAGAAACGACCGTGCTGTTTCAAGAGGGATGGATGGCCACGTGCTAGCCCCCCAAGGTCAGCTTCCTCTACTCCGTAATTAGTGAACTGAGAAGAGTGAACAACGTGAAGAATAAGAGTTCATCTATTACTAATACCCCGTACTTTGTAGGGCAGCATTCTTGGGAGGATCGAGACAACGGTTGAAGACGGTTCGGGGTGGAGGGGGGGTTTTCTGGATATTAACGTACGATTTTTGGCGATCATTTTTATGTTCAGGGGTACTGGAGACAGTGGTGGCGAGAGCTTGCTTTGATGTCTACGGAGTAGTATGCACAAGTACGGAGTAGTATAAACGAAATTGTGTTTCTCAATGATCAAAGGGTTCATTTCTATTTTCATTCCATTAATGATACGGAGCATGCGAGGATTCTTTGCACTTTAATCCAATTTGTTCGTACTGTTAATTCTCAAGTCCAACCGTTCATACCGACTTCACAGCAAATGCAGCAAAATGGCGGCCATGCCTTCTCCGCCTACTACGCCAGAACCAACAGTCATCACAGTAAGCCCCAACTGCACTGTGTCCAAGCCCTTGACCTCGTAACTAATTGAAAGCAGCTCGACGACACAACGTCTGAAATCAGTTCCGTGCCTTCCTCACGCGGTGCTCGACGGCGACGACGAAACCGCAGCCACAATAACCAAAACTACCGCGGCGGCAACCAAGTGAATGCCAACAACGGACGATTGAAGGCGCCGAATGTGATGCCGAGGACCAGCGAGTCGAAACCGGTTCGTTTGCAATTGGGGCTGAATCTCGATGTTGAACTTGAGTTGAAAGCTAGATTGCAAGGCGATGTCACCATTACGCTATTGTAAGTCTACACGCCTTTCACATAGCGCTCTTCTTTTTTTTTCTTTTTTTTTCCAAATCATGATATTGAGATTTTGCCCGTGGGAAAAGAAATGATTAGTGTATACGCTGGAAAAACAAGACAAGACCGTTCGGGAAGCGACGCGAGTTCACTTTCAATAACGGGGGGTCTCAACAGAGCGGAAAAGAAAGCTGAGGCTCGACCATCGAAAGAACTCGTTTTACAACCTGCGGATTCAACTGCACGGCCTCGGGCCGAACCCTCGACAAAATCCAATACTCGGAGTATTAGACTCCCGCTCTCCGTAGAAAACGAAAAGCCAATCCTTCCACGAGAATCCGACAGGGACACAAGTCCAGTTTTTGAATCCTCGTTTGCTGCGTCTGCGGAGGCGGAAACGGAGTTGTTTCATGTGCGGCTTGGGACGTTGCGGTTGAGGAGGCGGTGGCTTGATCGTGATGTTAGTGCTTCTTTGACGGCGGCTGCTGTTGGGGGTTGTGTTTTGGCGGGCTGGGTATTGGGGGTTTTGAGCGCTTTTTGGATGTTGAGGGTTTGAGTCTTGTTTTTTTTTTTCTAGTTTTGGAGTTCTGGGCTCGAGGGGGGGAGTTGATAGACTTTTGGATGATGAATTGCCATTAATCATGAAATTTTCTTCTCTTTTTTATAATTTTCGAGTCATCTTGCGACTTTTGTTGTACTACAGAGTTTATACACAAGAACTTTTTGCTCTTAGTTGACTGTAAAGTTGGAAGTTTTCGCGGCACTGTTCGACTTGGATTGCCTCGTTCGGCCCTATGATTTCAGGTGTGCCGTTCCAGCCATGTCATTCTGGGCATCCTTCACCAAGAAGCTACAATGGATATATGTTAGCTTGAGAAACAAACCACCGAGAATACAGGCTGATAACTGTGGAGGGAAGTGCAGTAATGAGAGGCAAGACGGGTTGAACTCACTCATAAAACATGTACATGGGCGCAATCGTGCCCAAGTGCCACAGACTGTGCGCATCAAGACTCCTCCAAAAGGGCGAGAAATCAAAGAGCTCCAAGCTCATGGATGCCGTGAGCCACAGAACACCGAGGAAGGGATAGAGCATCCAGAACTGGCCCGTCTTCAAGTACCGCTTGATGCTGTACCACGACCACAGTAAATTCTGCACAATTCCCACTACTACGTTGGCCGCCATGTTATACGTGTAGTCCCACCGCACGCCCTTGAGGTACGCGACGTGCGCCGCGTACATGGCGAGACACACAACGGTCCATGCACGGAGCACAGCACGATACCTCGGCGTCTTCCGATCAAGACGGAAAATGCGCACAGGCGTGTAGTAAAAGCCGTAGAGCACGCTCGCGCCGGCCGCAAAGTAGTCCAGCTGTTCGGTAGCCGTAAAGTCGCGCGTGTGGAAGATGGCGCTAAACGTCCAGGTTACCGTACCGATGTAGGCGATCATCTTGTAGTAGGGGAGGAGCGGATAGGAGGAGGGCACGTTGGCGCGCAGCTTTGCGAGTCCGACGCGGTGCGCCCATAGGTTGCCTAGGCTGAAGATGACGCTGAAGGGTTCTTGCATGCCGAGGAAGCGGATGAAGGGCCACTTTCCGTGAAATTGAACAACGGATTGGCCGGCGGCTACGCGTTTGTCTGTTATGATGTGTTGGCATGTGTAGTCGCATTCGGCGGGGCAGTCCCAGAAAAGGATTTGACGGTGGAGGGCTAGAGATGTGGTGTTAGTTGTCGAGGGGTTTTTGCTTCGTTGGTTTGAAGCGGTTTCGAGCTCCGGCAGCTTCGGAAGAGGACGCGAGGAGGGGAGTTGAACGTCACGTACGTATCGGCGTCCGGTTTCCCGGAGAACAGTTTTCGGTTTTGCATATCTAAAGTTCACATGTGAGCTTTACACCAAAGCCAACCTACCGGTTGCGTCTTCCAACTTACTTGAACACAGTCTCCAAACTCGGGAAGCTGGTCACCGTACGAGGCCTGAGCTCCTGCTACGAAGAGCGAGGAAGCAAGAAGGAGCAAAAGAGGGGCGGAAAGGGAGGAGAATCTCTCCTTTGTGACACGCATCTTTAAAACAAGGAATTGGCCCTGCAAAGGTAACCTAACCACTGGGATAGACAGAGAATCAAAGGAAGAACACTCAAGATTGGTTCTGGAGGTTTTTTAATTTTTATTATTCCTGGGTATTAGGGAGGGGATTTTCTCAAAGTGCTAGCCAACCAGGTCCCCTGCTCCTCTCTTCCGCCTCTGTAGCTCAAACTTAGGTAATAAACTACTCCGTAGAACTCAAGAACACCCCTGAAGCAAACCCTTGCAAGCCTTGTTAGGTCTCCACAGAGCCATGGCATCCCCACCAATACGTACTCCATAAAAAGAAGAACCACAAGCTGAATCAGCCCTCTGAAGCACTTGCGCGACATGACGTATTAGAGCAGCACCAATCGCGAGCTCGAAGGATCAAGTAGCGTCCATAACTACCATAACTACTCCGTATGCTCAATATACTCCGATACTCCGTATAAAGCCATAACGGGGGCTCTCTGTCATTGGATTCGGAAAAGAGGTGGTAGGTTCCTGGAAACCTGCATTTGCCTAAACTCCCGCAGCCCCGGCTCAAGCTCGGGATGCGCCCGGAAGAATGGAGCTTCCACATTTGCAGCCAACTGCCGCGTGACACCGGAGGCTCTCCCACCGCGTTGGATTTATACCCATGTATACCATTGTACAGTCTGCCAGCCTCTATGTGGCCTCACGAAGACGATTAAATAGTTCCAACGCCTGGAAATTGCAGTTCTACAGCCAACCCGCGCGACACCGGAGGCTCTCCCGCCGCGTTGGATATATACCCGTGTACCATTGTGCAGTCTGCCAGCCTCTATATGGCCTCACGAAGGCGACTAAATAGTTTCCAACTCCTGGAAACTGCAGTTCTATTCCTTTGAAATGTTTGTGCCCATGCAGACCCAAGCAATCCTTATCTTTCCAATTGACCATGATGCAGCATCTCCCAACTCTCCTCTTGGCTCTATCTCTAGTGTCCGCGGTGCACTCGCTCCCCAGACAAGATGAAGTATCCCCCATCGAGGCGGAAACCTACATCACTCGGAACGGCTCAAAGCTGTATCTTGGCGACAAAGAATGGAAATCAGTCGGCGCAAACGTCTACTGGCTTGGCCTCGACGAAAACGTTGTCCCGCCCAAAGGAGAGCCCTACCACGAGCCTACAAAAGCAAGTTACCCGACTAAAGGCCGCATCACAGAGATCATGGCAATCATGAAGA
Organism: Graphium sp. VPRI43844; assembly: GCA_019925285.1. Lineage (NCBI taxonomy): Eukaryota > Fungi > Ascomycota > Sordariomycetes > Microascales > Graphiaceae > Graphium > Graphium sp. VPRI43844. The sequence goes on along the minus strand of JADHKT010000031.1, from coordinate 80,835 downwards.
CTATGGGCGCCACGATGATACGGGGCCACACGCTCGGTGTCAGTGTTGGGAACCCCTTGAGTCTCATGCCTGAACGACAGGTTATCAATGAGAAGGCCTTTGAAACTATTGACTGGGCTGTATATCAAGCCGGACTATACGGAATCCGTCTCATGGTCCCATTAGTAGACAACTACGTAAACACTCGCCATCATCCATCCCACGCAAGAAACCCATCACCTAACCATCTCTTCCATAGGACTACTACCACGGCGGCCGCGCATCCTTCCTCCGCTTCGAAAACTACCCCGAAACAACAATAAGCCAACGACCATCCCTCTTCTACACCGACAAAAACGTCATTGAAACCTTCACATTCTACGTCCGCGCCCTCCTAACCCACAAGAACCCCCACACAAACCTCACCTACGCCGAAGACCCAACCATCTTCGCCTTCGAAACGGGAAACGAATTGAACGGGGATACCTTTGGCGATACAGCCGTACCTACATCCTGGGTCCGCGACGTCTCCCGTCTGATAAAAGAGCTTGCACCGAAGAAACTTGTTGTTGACGGGACGTATGGGATTAACCCCGACCATTTAAGCGTCGACGAAGTTGATATTTTTTCGAATCATTATTATCCGGCTAGTACTGATAAGATGAGAACGGATCTCGCCATGTTGGCTAAAGACGGACGACCGTATTTTATTGGTGAATACGATTGGGTACAGGAGCGTGGGGAAGGCACAAAGTTGGAAAACTGGTTTGCTGAGATTGAGGGCGAGGAACAGGTTCTTGGCGATACCTTTTGGAGTTTATTCGGGAGAAATGTCCCGAATTGCAACGTAAGTGTTCTACGAAAACCGCCTTTGTTCGTTGCCTTGAAAAACATTCTAAAGAGAGAACCAAATAGGATTGGGTTCATCATGACGATGGCCTCACTCTCGAGTTTGGAAATCCTGCAAACTCGAATGAGATCCAGAGGCGCACGCGTATTATTCGCAAGCACTTTGTCAAGATGAGTCGGGGAGAAGACATTAGCGTTGACGAGGCTATACCATCTATTCCCTGCCCCATCGATGCATGATCGTCACGTAGACAACAAGATTGCAGCGGTTGGAATAATTGAGTTGCTGAATTGTAGAGGTATAAAAGCCAATCTACCCATAGCCATATTTCCCACCAATGCCGGACTTAAAAAACCATTTGTAGAAAAAAAAAGAGCTCTCTTCCCGACCAATCCGCACGTGTAGGAGCGGCCGGTCCTGTGAATGACAAAAAAAGACACCTGATCTCGCATGTTTCTACGACGAAGGCAAGATTGAGCCTTGAACAAGCGGCCGCGTTGGTTCAAAACCAAACCCTCATGTACAGATATATCATTTAGTACCACCTCCCCTCCTCTCCCCTCAAACGACACAGTGGCCGCCCGCGGGCCCCTTTCCCCGCACTCCATCCTGTAGGGAGTGTTCCCCTTCATACGTGTTCGTCATCGCACCGTCGCGGCTGGCACGTTCAGAGGGCCGAAGCCGGGTGCCGGCTTCGGTAACCACGGTCCAGCCGGGGCGCATTTTATCCGTGTGTGGGCCCGGTCAAGGAAGATGCGCCAAAGCACATTTTCTGGCCGGAGGAAGGTCGCAGTCGAAGTGTGCGCATGCCGTGGCACCACACGCGACGTGATATGCCGAGGATGCGAGGTAAAAGAATATTTCGGAGAGAAAGGGCTGTGTAAAACGACATTGCTAGTGGCGGAAAGCTCACATGAAATCATCACTGTTCCGAAGATATTAGCGATATTCCCAGGCAAAAACAACAAAGAGTCAAGCAAGGTGCGACTTACTCGCCAAAAGACTCTTCATACGCGCCGGTGTCAACGGTCTCGGAGCGCGACGAGACAACCAGCGAGTTCTTGGTCTTCTGAGCCTTGCTCTTCTTGCCACCCTTTTCGGCAGCTTTCTCGGCCTTCATCTTTTCGTTGCTAGCGGTGGTGAGGACACTGGCAATCTTCTTGATCTGTTCGCTAGGGAGGTCCTTGGCAAGCTGCTTGACGAACTCCTGGAGGAAGAGAGGATAGTGGGCCTTCTTGTGGTGCTCGGCAATGACGGGCGTGAGAGCGGCGCGGAGAGCCTCGAACTGCAACTTGGTGGTGGGGTTGAACAGGGGGAGCTGGCTCAGGTTGAGGGTGCTCGTGGGGTCTGAGTTGTCGAGAACAATGTTGGCAGCCTTAGGGGGGGCCTTTCGGCTGTTGATGACACCAACATCGCCAAAGAGGTCCTCGGCGTGCTTCATATCGGCATCCTGTTCTTGGCGGCGAAGGCGCTCTCGTCTTTCAGCGGGCGTCTCATCCTCGATATCCTCGTTAGCTTCGGCAAGACGACGACGCTCGGCCTGGCGTTCCTGAATGCGCTGGGCCTTGGACTTCTTGTTGGCGGCGGCCTCGGCCTCGGCCTTGGCCTTGGCGGCAGCGGCAACCTTGGCCTTCTCTCGTTCGGCCTCGGAGTCTTCAGCGGCATCCCAGGAATCTAGGACCTAGAGTGGACAAACCGAAGTTAGATTTATGCACTATGCATTCACCAGGTCCAGAGACCGCGCGCAATAAACATGAAGAGAAGGGAGGGTATCACATACATCACTGTCGCCATCTTCCTCATCGTCGAACTTGTTGGCGCGGCGAACGGGGGCGAGTACTGGGGAGGAAGGAGCACTGCTGCTCTCATCGGACTCCTCGTCGTCTATAAAACTGGGTTAGCAACATGGCCAAGCCAAGGGAATGTATGCCGTTGTCAACGTGTCTCGCGAGGCCGATTGGAAACTTTTGACGCTTTTCGATCGTGGCATGAGGGCGACGCGTCGAGGGGTAAAAAAACAGCCAGGGGGTAGCGGGGAGATGAGGGACAAAAACTTACCCCACTGCTTTGGAGGCATGATGTCGTCGGGAAAATGAGGGGCTCTATCTTTTGGGTAGTAGATTGTTCAGATGAAGATACGGGCGGGCTACAGAAGCTGGTTTTGGCGAACAGGGAGGATGGGAGAAGAAGTGTTGGTGTTTTGGAATGCGAAGTGAAAAGAAGGGCGAAGAAAAAGAAGGGAGAGATGGTTCACAGGCAAGAGAAAAATTAAAGAATAGGTTTTGTGGGTTGGGCAGAAACCAGTCGCGAAGGACACGGGGCTAAAAGTGATAATTACCGAAAAAGGAGGGCCGCCATAAGGAGTATTTTTTGCTCGCAGTTTCTTTTTTTTCCATTCTTTTCTGTCAGTGGAGACAATCAATATGGAGTATTGATTGACCTGTGCTGGACTGTTACTGTTGTGTCACGACATGTTGCTGAGGCAATCAATGCGGTACATGGCCTTTCTGCTTGGACTAATACTCTGTGCTCTACTTTACATTGGTTGCATTGGAAATTGACTCGTCGCAAGTCTCGTTTCGATCGACCTGGTTCTGAAAAGTTTCGAATGGGAAGAGGGGATCGGATAGAGCCTCTGGTGAGGGAGACTAGCCTGTATCGACCCTACGGAGTAATCTGGGTATCTGGGTAGAATTAGCCAACCCGACACTACATATCAGCCACGAGGGCGGCTGGCTGGCCACTGTACGAATATGAGAGAGGGGGCTTGGTATTGACTCATACAAGTACTACGTATCGTATTACTCCAATGCCGCTTACTGAGCGGGTTAGTGGTTTCAGCGGTTGAGGCCTAAAATCCTCTGTAGCTCTCAGTGTATTGGCGGCATACTCCGTACAGTGCAGTCACACACAGCCCTGCATTAGGGCTTGAAGACGAGTCAAAAAGGAAAGAAGAAGAACTACAAATCAGGCAAGGGAAACGCTGGCCGGCCGGCTGGCATAGACCTGGCTTTTTTTTTCTACGGAGTAGTTCTTTTTGCCTTTTTCTCTTCTGCCCAAATGCCCACATGTGTGAAGGCATCATCGACTGTCAGACCAACGGTATCGCCCGGAATGCATCGGCCTTCCCATCGTTGATTCAGCATACTCCGTACTGACTTTCTACAAGTACTCCGCACTCCGTAGTTTATTTGCTGCCCCGGTCTTAGGCTGGCCAAACATGGAACTTTTCTATCCGCACTCCGTATGCAGGCATTCTCGGGAAAGCCAACAGGGGGGACCCATTCGCTTGGAAGCGACGGCGGAAAAGTGGGTTAGCGGCGGCGGGAGGCCACAGGGAAGGCCGCATTGCTTGATCCTCACTCTGTTTGGTCTTTGTCCTATCCATCCACAAATCGTACAGTATGGTCAGTCAAAAGTCCCCGATGGTCTCCTGACCCAGTCACATGGTAGTACGAAATATTACAGAGGGGCTCCAAGGACTTTAATATTGCTTATCCCTAAAATTTTGGGCCACAGAACCCACAGTCCCTACTAGACTCACTAAAAATTCAAAAGCAGGCCAACGAAAAGAAAGCGGAAGCCCAGAGAGTAAAATGTTCTCGCATCCTGCATTTCAGCCTCAACAAGCCGAAACGACCCGATTGTGATTCATACTCCGTATTACTGCTTGCATAATCCCATTTTCTTTCCCGCTGCTTCATCTGGATTCGGGGACTCATGAACAGCGACTATTCGTCTTTTTTACCCGTTTCTGTTTATGAGGGCGGCGCTGGAGAGGAATGGAAAAAGTCGCAGTACTTGTGCCAAGCAAGTGAGTGAAGCTCAGCATGGCATCCTTTTCCCAAACGTGCACATTCCCTTCTCTCTCTTTCCCTTCTCTCCTAGACCTTGTGCATCTCTTTTCGCAACTTTACGGAGTATGGTTCTTGGGTTAGAACCAGTCGAACAGTCTCTTTACTTTTACAGTCCCGGCGATTTCGAGAATCGATAGAGTCGGCACCTAGGGGTAGATTTGAAGCTAAACACCGGAAGACCGAGACATTTTGTGAAAGCCAACTCCGCGGGGGGAAGGGGAAAATGTCAGAAGGAACAAGAGAAGTGAGGGAGGAGGGACTGTTTCCAATGTACCAAATACCTTGACCGAAATGTCCATCCCATCTCGAGGAGCACGCACTCCTTCGAGGCTAGAAAAGGCCCCCACGTCAAGTCTTATTAGCTGGTCTTGATTCCTGTCCAATACCTGATGCCTTAATTCAAATGATCCTCAAAAGCTTAGCTTCTGCGCCACATGCTTGGGTCGCCGTCCGCTTGTTTGCCTTCCCGAAATGTTCCTGTCCTACTCCGTTCTCCATTGCCTTATGGGGAAGTATTGTGCTCAAGATGCCTGACGGCCGCATGACCCAGGCATATTCACTGCTATTTGCCTGATGTGTGTGTTACCTTTTTTTTCTGGTATAAATTGAGGGATGCATGTGCCCTCCTGAGGCATTCACCTACTATTCTCTTGTTTTCTGTTATTCCTCAGTATACTCATACTTCAAATAATAAGGCCCAATACTTGATTACATCCCCTTTGCATATCATCATCAAGTGCAACCCGCGACAATGTTATCATCCAAAGCCTCAACACAAGCCTGCTGCTCGGCACGCCAGGCTGTCCAACTAGGACGTCTCTCCCTCCGCCCAGCAACCTCCTCCATCCTCCATTACCAAGCCGGTCTTGGTTTCGCCCCTGCCAAAAAGCGATCCCCCCTCGGCGCCCCCCACGCCGCCACCTTCTCCACTACGTCCGTGGCCCAGCTCCGTGATTTCTTCCCCCCCAAAGAGACCGAGGCTATTCGACAGACGCCGCCGGCATGGCCTCATCCGGGGTACACGGCGGAACAGATGCTTTCCGTCACGCCGGCGCATCGTCCGCCGAAGACGACGACGGATTATTTGGCGTGGAAGTTTGTGCGGTTTTGTCGGTGGGGGATGGACACTGCTACGGGTATGAGCAAGGCTCAGAAGAGCGATAAGAAGAATCCCACTACTGTGGTCAAGGCTGATAAGCCGTTGACGGAAGCCCAATGGGTAAGTTACCCATCACTAACCCCTAGAACGAATCAAAAAAAGAGAAGAATGTGGATTCTCGTGATGCTTTGAATACCTATACGCGTACACTGACACACCAAAACAAAAAAAACCAGCTCATCCGCTTCATCTTCCTCGAAAGCATCGCAGGCGTACCCGGAATGGTCGCCGGCATGCTCCGCCACCTCGGATCCCTCCGCCGTCTCCGCCGCGACAACGGATGGATCGAGACGCTTCTTGAGGAGAGCTACAACGAACGCATGCACCTCCTCACCTTTATGAAAATGTGCGAGCCCGGCTGGTTCATGAAAGTCATGATCATGGGTGCCCAGGGTGTCTTTTTCAACGCCCTCTTCACGGCGTATCTCGTTGCGCCCAAGGTCGTGCATCGGTTCGTTGGGTACCTTGAAGAAGAGGCTGTTCACACATACACGCGATGTATCAAGGAAATTGAACAAGGCGCGCTGCCAAAGTGGTCTGACCCTTCATTTAATATCCCCGATATGGCAGTGTCGTACTGGAAGATGCCTGAAGGCCACCGTACGATGAAGGATCTCATCCTCTACATCCGAGCCGATGGTAAGTTTAAAACGCCCTTCCCCCCCCAACATTATCAACAAGCCCGCGAAAAGAATGCAAATAGCTAAACGAATGGGAAAACAGAGGCGACACATCGCGGAGTCAACCACACGCTCAGCAACCTCAAGCAAAACGAAGACCCGAACCCATTCACCAGCGACTACAAGGAAGGCCACGAGAAACCCATTGCCGCCCTCAAGGCCACCGGTTTCGAGCGCGAAGAAGTCATCTAACCCGTTTTCCCCCTCGCCTTTCCCTGTATGTTTATCGCCAACACTGCATTATTGTCATTGCAATGTTATAATACCCGCATATTTTTTTTCATCTGTTTATACCAAGAAAAGCCATTCACACGTCTAGACTCCATATGCCAAGAGACATTACGGCCTTTTAGAGATATTTTCCTTCAACCTTTCTTGTTTTCAACATTGTACATATATTCCACACTCCACACTCTCCTCCTTTTCTACATTGGTCCCGGTTTAGAGGTGTATGATGCTAGAAGGACATGAAGATTATCAAGCGAATTGGGGGATATCATCATCTAGACTAAACTTAGATCCTCACACCCAAAAGCAAGAACTATTCACTACGGAGTATTTACAGAATATTTTGCGAGACCAAGAATTCATCATGTGATAATCATCTGAAGGCTTTACACGTAATACGGAGTCGAGCATCCAAACCTGTCCTTAGTGACTCTAGCACTAGCATTTAGCTTAGATCTGGAAGCTTGTCTCCCTGCCAAGAAATGGGGACTGGACTAAGAAGCCTTGCTTTCATGCCCTCGAGAAACTGCGAGCATAGACTCCCAAATGTGCACAGCCCCCTTTTCAGTTCAATTCAGGAAAAGAAAAAAAAGACTTTTGTTTTCGCTTGTTTCGAATATAATAATGGCTGGGCATGTCTTTACACTGCCTCACTTGCCGAGTGCAGCTGGCTTGATGTCACGGTCCGGCGGTTTTGCGGCTCCACATAATAAGCGGCCCCGTTTTCTTTTTTTAGAGACTCCAAACAGAGCTTATTTGGAGTCGGCAGTGATATTAGCGAGTATCACTTGGTAAGCTGCATTGGAAATGACGGCACAGCAATGGATAAGTCGGCCAAGTATGGGCTGTGGAAGATTGTTCTTTTCTTCTTCTTGGCTTGTAAGCGATACGGTTCTGCCTCGTGTTGCAAAGTTCGCTCATTTTAACGGCGGGCGGTCGGTCCAGAGGAGCTTCTTATTTTCCTCTGTGACTGTGGACTCGAGAATAGCTCTCGCTTAGAGCTTTATGAGTCTTCCCGGGCAGTCATTCGATCGTTAATTTTTAGATGGTTGACGTTAGTAACAATAACGGGTGGATGTAGAGCGTGGTTTCAAACATCATTCGAACCGAGAGACGCCAGCGTCTGGGACATTTATCAACCAGGGTAAAGGGATATGAAGTGCGAAGAGCATCAAACCACCATCGCATATCGTTTTACATCTCTCCCAGAGCTCCCGGAGATATACTGTGCAATCCCTTCGTCGCCCCCATCACTACCGGGGCGGACTGCGAGCACGGATGGTAGACATGATAGGGTATCGCACGAGGCAGCTCGTTTATCCCCGTTGGTATGCTCAAGGCAATAGCTTTTAGATTGGAATGACTCCGAGGAAGACTGAATCATCCAACTTGTCACAAATACTTGTTCTGAATATATTTTTTCTCAGGATTCGTGGACCGTGTCGTCATTTGGCAGCGAGGCTGTTGTACCTTCGAAGCTGACAGAGTATTTCAATCGTCGTGTCTGCTTCATTCCACACTGCCCTTGAAGGTTATTTTTGGGAGATTGCGGTGAAGAGAAGACTCCCAGAGTTGAATTTAAAGTTGTGTTATGTGAGCAAAAGCATCTCTACTGTGGGTGATGAATTTGGCAAGAGCCGCCTACTGTACTCCGTAGCCGCTTCCCGCTTTAGTCCTTACTGTAATAAGTATGCAGAAACTGTAGACATTTGGACCATTCCAATTTTGGAAAGCGCTACCAGGTATTACTTGATCCTAAAAAGGTCTACGGAAGAGGCTTTACGCCTTTACTGTTAACTGAATAGTGCATAGGGGAGGCGCCGCGCCGAGCCTGGGGCGTCGAGAAGGCGGACAAACTCTAGATCCCACAAGGCTGGCTTGAAGAAGGCTGGCCAAGCATCCATGTCTGACGTACGCGGTACGAGTAGACGCCATCAGACCTGCGTTGACGGTTGATCGTGCGTGGTTAGTTGGCTTCGTACGGAGTACTTTTGATCGGCTCGCATACGTGGCCCCAACCTTGTGCGCTTTCGGCCGTATGTGCTGTGCTTGTCGCACCTTGCCATCACCTGTCGCACCCGAGAGAATCAGCATGCATCTGCATTGCATAACAACTCTTCGCGTCAAGTCATGGCCCGAAAAGACACAAAGAAACGGGTGCCAGCTCCGTATTGAGAACTGTCCGTCGATCGTATTATCGTTGTTCTAACCATTAAGGGGCCCTTTTGGTGTAGAGTTCTTGCGACTAAACCCTTTAGATCCTTGATGTAATAAAGATGTTACAGTAAACTACTCCGTACATCAGAAGCCACTTTTGGTTAACAAGAACCAGCCCCTTGTCAAAACATGATCAACGCAGGTCGGGTTGAGATGAAATGGGCAATTGCAAATGGGCAATTGCAAATGGGGTACCGAGTACGGAGTAATACACTAGTGATCCAAAACAACGAGGCAGATTTTTGAAGAGGGGCCAACCAGGAAGGGAAGAAAAAAGTGGGCAAGGCAGTCAGCCTAGAACAAGGCTGTTTGTTCTCTTCCCGCAGGTTGAGGTCACAATCTGTCTGAGAAGAGACTCGGAAACAACTCAATAATTATTACGGAGTATACTCCGTAAGATCAGATCACATTTGCAGGAGCCAGCTCAGAGGTCTCCGCACCCCACTGGCAATTTAAATTTAGGCACTCTACTCCGTACTACTCCATATGGTACCTTTATCCACCTCAAGCTTCCAAATCGAATAGCGGGACAGCCCTAAAGCGAAAACATTCCGAGGCCTGTATTTTTTTTCCCCATACAAGTTCTAAACTAAGAGCGCACCAGAACTCAAGATCATTGTTAGAGCGAGGGGTGCAGGGTACAGTAGCATCCTTCACACAAGTCGATTGGCCGAGTTCAGGCATTACAGAGTACAGTATTTCCCTTGAACAACACAAGTGCAGCCGAAGCCTGTTCATTCGCCACGATAATCGTTTTCATGCATCGTCCATTACGGATCGGAAGCACATGGAGTACGGGTGGTTCTTGGCCTTCTATCAATGCAAACCTCACACCCTTCCCCCCCCAAACCAAGATATTTCCTCGGTAGGTATCACTACCGGTAACAGAGCCTATTTATATTTAGCGACGGCTCTTGGTACCACAAGCACATTAAAAGTGAGACTACGGAGTACAGGTGCCGTGTACGGAGTATGAAGCTTTCAGTTCTGAGAAAGGTGCGATTTCACAACGCGCGCGCTGTCTGTCGACTTAGTTTACTTCCAAGCCTAGGTAGGTACACATTAGTTAGCATGTGACTTGGGACTTGAGGCTCTTGGCTTTGTCCAGTTACCAGAATTAAAATCAAAATGCGGGAACGATCCACGATCGATGAGAAGAACGGTCATGCCCAGGTTAAATCTCGGGGCGTTTACCAATACACGATCCCTGATAAGGTGAAGACCGTATGTATTACTTTCTGGTATTACTATCAAAACTGGCGTGTCCCTTCTTGGGCTCTGATCTCATCTTTGCCAGCGGTCCACAAAGTGTCTCCCACTCAAGATGATCTTTTGTAGTAATACGGAGTACGGAGTAAGGGAGACGCTAGACCCCACTCCAGCTCGACTACGTAGAATATACATCAGATTTGACGTGAATATGCAGATGAATTATCGTACTGAGTACTCAACACAAGACACTGCATTAAAAGGACTAAAATGGGCTTCTGCCCCGCCAATACTTTCCCCCTTTCCTCTTCGACTCCTGTACAGAGTACTTTGTACCTCCAGTGAATCGCAGCTCGCAGGCTCTCAACTCACAAGCCGCCCGCACAAAAATTAATAAAAAAGGGGGGGAACGAGGCAATCTTACTGAAAAGAGGTGAAGAGCGAGAGCCTGCCCGCGTGCGCGACCAACTCATTTCCACCTTACCCTTTATCTCCCCCTTCTGGCGCCAACGAGGAGAAAAAATTGCCAGATTTTCCCATCCATCTCTTTCACCCTCTTACCATCCTGGTCTTTCTAATAACGGCCGCTCGATTTTCCTTCCCCGACTCTCCATTACCCACCTTTTCCCTACTCGCTTGGCGCTTGGAAGACGCCAAAAATAACATAAAGTTGCCTACCTACCCACTCGACCCTGCTTTCCCACCTCTTGCTGCACAGCCACCAAACCTTGCGCCGCCATAGCCACCCTGCCAAAAAGGCAGAGTTACAAAATTCCGCCTTGCAGAACAGCAATACACACACACAGAAACTCACCACACCAAGCTCGGAACCTCGTCATGGAGCATCAACGAGGGCAAGGCCAAAGGGATCGCTCGCCGTCGGTCGGCATGCGCCAACAATCCAATATAATAAACCAGGCTCCCTCGCCGAGCCGTTTCCCTCAAGCCGACGACCCCTCCATTATCGGACTTGGCTTAGATCAGGCTTCCTCTACACAGCAATTCCAACAGAATCAACCGCACCAGCACCAGCACCAGCAACAACAGCAACAGCAACAGTCCGCTCCAGCCTCGGGCGACTACTCATACGGAGCAAACCAAGGTTTCCTCAGCCCACAGCAACAGTCTGGCTTCGATTCAAACGCTGGCCTCACCGTATCAGGAGGTGAATCCGATCTAAACTTCACTGCCCAGAACAATAACACCAACAACTTCTCCCCTTATCTCGACTCCGACTTTTCTCTGTTCCCTCCCACGACCCAGGGAGACCAATTCAACCAGCCTCTCTTCGAAAACACGTTGAACGCCAACGACATAGCCCAAATGACATCCCCGCAGATAAACCAGTCGCCGACTCCCCCTCATCTCCTAAAGCCTGAGCCTCAGAGCTCACCGGCCTTTAATCAACACCACTTCTCCTCTCCGCCCGCCGTTTCCCATTCGCGCCATGCCTCTCTCGGACCCGAGGCAGCGTTGCTGCCGCACGACTGGGCCCAGCCGCAATTTCAAGGTCACAGGCGAACTCCTTCAGAATACTCGGATGTGTCAAGCGTAGCGCCCTCGCCGCACCTCTCGAGCCACGACACGTTCGAGCCCATGGATGGCAGCCACTCGCCCATGCAGCTCCCACAAGACCCGCCCATCTATACCGATGTGCTTAGCATGGGTAACATCTCCCTCACCGACGCGCAACACAGTCCCAACCTTCACGGCAGGAGTCCGTCTCACAGCCCTGCCATCTCCCCGCGCCTCCTCCCTTCTAGCATGCCCGAGATGGGCCAGCCGCCCAACTTCGGCCTATCCCAACCCTATGGCTCGTACAACATCCACTCCTCTGTCTCGGAGTCGTTCCCTCCGCTCCACACACAACCCGGCCCCGACATAGTGCAGATGGCGGCGCCCCCGACCATCAACATTGAAATGGCGCCCATTAACGGAGGTGTTTACGACCAGCAGCCCAAGCCAGCCATGGACCAAGACGCCCTCACTCCTCCAGAGCGGGGTATGCTTACTCTCTCACCTCTAAACATGTGTATCGCATAGACTAAATTTCTTTCTTTAGGCCGCGTTCGCCAGCGTCCTCGTGCCGTCACGGATCCCTACAACACTACCGGCTTGGGCCTCAACCGTCTGGGCGCCCCGAGCGGCCTCTCGCCCCATGCAGGCTCATTAGGCTCGAGCTCGCGCGACTCGTCCCGTTCCCTGTCTCCCCTCGACCGTTCGCATAGCGCTGCATCGCGTAGACGGCAATCGACATCGTCTGTGCCCACCAACGTCATTGCACTGCGCCTCGTCGATCCCGAGTACAACAACTCTCCGGAAAGCGGCAACGCTAAGCGTGCACAAAAGCACCCGGCCACATTCCAATGTACTCTGTGCCCCAAGCGCTTCACTCGCGCTTACAACCTCCGGTCTCATCTTCGCACGCACACGGATGAGCGCCCCTTTGTGTGCACCGTCTGTGGCAAAGCTTTTGCGCGCCAGCACGATCGCAAGCGTCACGAAAGCCTCCACTCGGGCGAGAAGAAGTTTGTTTGCAGGGGTGAGCTCAAGGCCAACGGCCAATGGGGTTGTGGTCGCCGGTTCGCCAGAGCTGATGCCCTCGGGCGACACTTCCGATCAGAAGCTGGCCGGATCTGCATCCGCCCACTTCTCGACGAGGAGGCGCAAGAGAGGCAGCGGCAGTGGAGCGAGCAGCACTACCAGCAAAACATGGCCAATATGGCACCCATGGCCATGGACCCCAATACCGGCTATCCAATGGATACGGAAGGCAACTACCAGCTGCCAGCCGCGTTATTGGCGCAGTACCCCGCTCTCGCGACAATGAACATGAGCGTGGGCGACGGTGGTGGCAACAGCGGCCTCGAGGACGAACTCAGCGGGCGGTCCTCGTTTGACGCCAGCGATTACGACGACGGAGAAGACACGGGCTATGTCAGCGGTCCCGGCACCGGCTACGGCCAAGGGAGCATGTCACAGAGCTATGGAGAACTCGGGTACGCAAGCGACTACGGTCAATCCGCTCAGGGATGAACCAGGTATTCATTTCACATTATGACGACTTGACTTTTTTCTCTTTGCGTATCTTGGTTCCAAGGACATTTTGATTTAAGCCAGCTACAAACATGATGATGACGGGCGGCGTTCCGGGCTGCATGACGGGTATTATTCCCTCCGCTCTTGGTTTTCGGTTTTCTTGCGCTCTGCTTCTTTTCTTGCTTGGGGACACGAATGGGTGTGGGTGACACTTAGACGAGAAACGTTTTTTTATGGCTTCCTCGATTATCCTTTTCTTCTCTGCTTTGACTATACATGAGGGTCGCTCGTGGTTTTTTTTCCTTTTCTTGGTTTTCCTTTCTCTATGTCGCTTGACTGTCAAATTTCCTTCTATATACCTGATCGGTTTGAATTGCTGGTCCTCCTAGATAAGCATGCATACAACTTTTGCCTTTGTCATTACAAGACAATTAGATGCCGTCGTAGTGTCAAGTCTAAATTATGCCGACTAGGAATCGGACGGTGGTTATACTTGATCCGTTCGGTACCTTTCACAAAAAATCGAAGCGCTTGGGTTTCAGGGTCATGGTTGCAAATTGACGGAAGGGCACTCACTACTACTAGCTAGAGGTAAACTGAAGCCGCCTCGCTCTGCCCGAAAAGCGCGCCAGTAACGTGTTCAACGGTGCCGGCATTCGCTAGTCGCCAAGTCCGCGTGGCAGCAATATCTTTAATGTATAGAAAACCCTGGAAACACATCACTCCTAAGTAGTATTAGTTGAAAGATGCGCTATAGTGGCGGCAGAGTGGCTGCTGGTATGTATAAGAAAGATGTGATTCTTATGAGGTGATTCGCAGCTAAGCTTCCTTCCTACCTGCCCTCTGGGCGCAGGCAGAAGGTCCCAAGCACGATGAAGACTGACAGATTGATAGGGTGGCGCATGGCCATCTTGGTTTTCGCTCTATCGATTACTGTTCATGCTGCTTATGTGGTTACAAGAAAAGATGAAAAGAAGAAGAAAAGGGGAGGGAGAGGGGGAAACCCGCTCTTACGTCGCTTTCGAGGCCAAAACAAAAGAAGGAATGACAGTCTAAACCCATGATGTCTGTGAAATCCATTTGCCTAGAACAACACCCTCCCGCGAACAGGTTTAGGCTTAGGGGCTCTCAGTCAGCTCGGGGTTCTCAACCAGCTCCTGGTCCTCAACTTGCTCTAGGCTCTCAACTTGCTCGGGGTCCTCAACCTGCTCGGGGTCCTCAACCTGCTCGGGGTTCTCGTCCTGTTCAGGAACCTCAACGTGCACAGTTATAGGCGCCGTCAAATACAAGCAAGGCATATTCTTCATCACCCATCTATCCTTCTCTCTCAAAATGCGACACTCGGGACACATCCTCGTCTTGCCCTCCTCCCACGTCTCCACAAACCGCCTCCACCTCGAAGGTCTACACAGGGGATGCAAATCCCAGTACCCGGCCCACCACGCCTCCGCCGTCACGCGGTATCGATAGCAAGAATAGCATGCGAAAACGCCGGTTGCGTCGCGGGGTCTGACCATGGCAAGGACGCGTCTCATGGCGGGACATGGACTGGTGTTTAAGCGGGTCCTTTGGCGGTGGCCGTGGGCTGAGGGGATTTCTAGGATGCCTGTTGCGTGGACTGCGTTGAAGAGGCATCTTGAGGTTAGGGCTAGGGAGAGTTTGTCGAGGGGTTCTAGGTAGAATAGTATTGAGAGAAGGAGTTCAGTTGGGAGGTTGGTGAGCTTCGAGTTTGGGTCTGTGAACCATAGTAAATCGAGGATCTTGTGGTTTGTGTTAGGCTTGTGAGGACCGTGGATGCTTTCTTCCGTCTAGGAAAAAGGGGAAACGACGTACCTGTACGGGAAATACAAACTCTTCGCTTGGGCATCGTGCGACAATGTGATCTTCGCTATCCTGTTCTTGATCCATGGTGATACTTATATTCATGGCGATAATTATATGGATGGATAGCAATGAAAAGTCGGAGGGTTCGCAGTTTAGAGAATTCTTATCGTTTCTTATAGAAGTTCCAAACGAAAGGGAGAAGATAAAAGAAGGCGAGAGGGCAAGGGGGAAACGAAGGGAAGAAGCATGCTCTAGTTTAAACTTTGAGGGGGGGGTATCGTGCTTTCTATTCACCTCGGTGCCGGTCGAAATCGATTTCTCGAATTGCAATGTGGAATGATAGAGAGAGAGAAGAAGGAAGGGTTCCTTCTTTGTGTTTAAAATAGAATTTGTTGGCACTTTGGATGAAGATGAATCACTGAATTGAGGGATGGGAATGGCAATGCCATTAGGAGTGAGTGATGACGAGGTGGATGGGTTAGGGCTTGTTTGATTCTTGATTCATCATGTGTATGAGAGAAATGGTTTTTTATCGCGAATGGGCCTACTGTGAAGGGGCTCTTCTATTTACAAGATGCTGTGCTGGGTATGTCTGGCTTCTGGCCTGCACGGGCATATAATAATGGGCATGCCATTTTGGCTGCGAGTATTGTGCATTGTAATACAATGCGTATAGTGGTATCGAAGATATAGAGTATATGACAGAAAAAGTTCGTACAAGTAAAAAAAAAAAAGAACCAAGGGGCTGTGTGCCATCCTGTCTTGCCCTCTTCCAATGAACCGAAACCAGTATGTGATGTTTTCATCGTGCCAAAGACGAACTCAACCCCAGCAAGTTTTTCCGTCGTCGAGAACTTTCCCCTCAAACGCCCGTCCCTGTTCCCTGTCGCGCAGAAGACCAAGAAACACCTAGAAAAAAGATGGTTATCCTTCATGTCGGAACCCGTTCACCAGTGAAACTTGACAGCAACTTCATCAATAAGCTTCTGACAAAGTTCCCTGTGCGCCCCAACCATAGACCTTGAAACAAACGGCAGCAAAAGCGAATGCGACTCAACACTAGAAGTCTCAATAATCTCATACTTTTCGCCATCCCAGTCCTCACCACCATCAGCTTCTCCACCGCCGCCAGAAGACTTCCGAGAAGACGAAGAAGACGCCTCAGCAGAAGCAACAGTCTCGGGATACAGCTCGTCGACCTTGGACGACGGCATAACTTGATACTCCGACCTCACAATAACACCACCAGGCGCATCGGCCCGACACCGTACCCCATTCGGCACATTCTGAAATGTCACGTTGAAGGAAATGATCTGCGATACGACGCCGCCGGGGACAAGCGCAATCTTCTCGTGCACAAGGTAAGTGGCGATGCGCGAGCCGTCGGCGAGGAAGAACGGGTCGTCTACCAGCGTTTCGAGCGGTACGGGCGCCGGTTCAAAGTGTGTGACGTAAGCCTGGTGGCGGATGACGGGGTCGTGGTCTTGGAGGGCTTCGAGGACGTTGGATGGGGGGAGATGACGGGGGAGACGGATGCGGATGGCGAGATTGGCCTGTTTTCTGTGCTTGCGGGGTTTTGGTTTTGTCGGTGCTGGGGAGGAGGACTTTGTGCGGGCCATTGTGTAAGAAGAGGGAAGGGAGAGGGTTATGATTTTGGCGAAGGTGTTGGTGGGACAAGGTTGCCGCGAGGCTGGGATGCAAGGGACGAGGCTGGCAGGTAGGTTTGGTGAGGTAGGCGGCGATGGAGGGGGTTCGTCCGATTCTTCCAGCGATACGGACGACTTTTTTTTTTCGCCTGCGATCCCAAATTGCTATGCAACGGCGAACTCGTTTCGAAATGAACTGGCGGTGGTGCAACCATGCAGCAACCTATCCCAGCACAAGATCTCGAGGTCCTGCCTTACGGCTCAGCTCATACAAAGACGCAATATGCAGAATTAGTCCCCCAAAGTAGTCGTGGAACCAAACCATCAAAGTCGAAAAAAAGATTCGTGCGCGATGAACAGATCGGATTTGCAATGTTGAGGGGTAAAAAAAGGACCAAGGTAAAAGGATTACTCCTGGCCTTTTACAGTCAGACGGATTTGTCGATGCGTACCGAGTATTTTAACCAGGCATTTACATTTACTCCGTAAATCCTGGCTCGAGTCTGATTTTGTCGAGTTTTGCTATGCAGCCTGCTGCGGCAGTTGTAAACTCTGCAACTGTTTCTCAGAATAGAATTCTCCCTTCATATCCAATACGACGCTTCTGCGTCTCTTTTCCCTTGCCAATCCCAAACATGTCCAGAGTTTTGGTAGGATGGTGTGCAATAGTATTTCCCCCCCCCGCACACATTTCATTACTACAAGTACAGCCCACCTATCCCTTTCCCGCCAAAGCCCCTCGGAACAGCCACTGTTCCGTGAGCCACACAAGGGAAGTTTGGCCAGCCAGCCAGCTAAGCCCCCTGCACGTCTTTTACTATTTTGGTCTCGCTTGTTTTCTTTTCTTAGGGCAAAAACCATTCCTCTGAAGAATATGGATTTTTTTCACTTTCTGACAGGGGGGACGCGCTTTTTACCTTGAAACCAAAGTGGCCAAAGCTGATACTCGAGGGCCAAAAATCAGGGGTCAGGAGGTTCGGAGAAAACGTTAGGGAGGGAGGGTGTTGGGGGATTTGATTCCAATGGGTTTTCCCGAATTTACGGAGTACACGTAGTGGCCAATGTATTTTGCTGGTGGCCAATCGAATAGCGCTTATTGCTTATTGGGATGGAGCCGCATACACGTACGCCGTAGCCACAACCATTAATATGCTCACATCCCGTTGCGCCACATGTTCCAATTCCGCCGCGTACTTGTACGCCGCCACACCGCAGCTCATACGGAGTACAGACACCTACGGAGTATGCAAGCGGACAGATATTCCCAGTCCGGAAAGCAAAGAAAAAGCAGGCGGGCGGAAGTTGCATGGTTGTCTGTCCCCTCTGCGCTGGTCTTAACTTCTACAAGTACCTACGGAGTATGAGGTGTTTTGTGCCATTCCCTGCTGGCTGGCGTGGTGGCCTTTTTTCTCTCTTTCACAGCATGCGCCCAACCATAGACATTCTTACATGGTTTCTGAGATGTTACATCAAGAGAAAACAGAAATGAGTCAATTGCAAAATTTTCACTTTGCTTTTTTCGGTGGAAGCCTCATCCCATCCATATCCATACTCCGTAGAGCCCCATTCCTGGCCACCGCTTTTTCTGTGTGCTACCCACCATAGGAGTTAGAACCCCTCCATGAGAAGGCTTACAATGGTGGGGTCCATTTTGAGGCGACGAATGAGGGCAAAGGCAAACAAAACACCGAAAGCAGAACGAGGGGTGAAGAGATACGCGAGGGTTCACCACGAAAGACGAAACATGACGGGCATAGGTATTATTGAGGATGGTGGGCAAGTAGGGCAGTCGTACATGAGATGAGATGGACTGGGTCTCTAGCCTTGCCTCAAATCGCTTGGAAGCCCGAGCTTCGCTGCCACGTCTTCGTCCGGGACTTTCCACCCCGTTACAAAGCTAAATATGTTGAGGCTCCCAGGAGTAGCTGGAAGGGGCAAAATGGCATGCAATGGAGGGATACGGAAAACACGCCCCTCCCGGTAAGCGAAATCAAAGGGAAAAGGACAACCTACGGAGTACATCGTCGTCACCAGCGAGCATGGAATCGAAAAGAACTCGCCTCGGCATGACACGACCTCAAGTGGCCCGCCACGTCTTGCAAGTTCCAAGCTACTGTCCATGATTTGCCGATGCAGTTAGGCAAGCACGCATCTTCGATCGATACCCAAACCATGTTTGTTTTGGCGAAGAACTAATACTAGCATCGTGTGTGCACCCCCTCAATGCCCACCCCCCGTACGTTCCCGCTCGTATGTACGAAATGCTAAGGGCGAGTGGAGTTGCTGGACGGAAACCGAGAAATGTCCAGCCATATTCCCCTCTACAGCTTTTGCAAATATCTATGTTGGAGAGAGGGGGAGCTTCTCAACTCCCAGTCTGCGCGATCATTTACGGAGTACGTGTAGTCATGCCTTCCTGGCTGCCCTATCGCCGTGGGCGGCGGGGGGGCCAATAGATCAGTTATCATGACAAAGACAAAGAATTTTTCTTTCCCTGCATCCCGAAATGAGAAACCATCTCGGACAATGAAGCCATTCTTACTGGCGAAGACATGGCCCTCTGTAAAAATTAACATTTGGCGGTGAAGAGACGACGATTCCTATTTGGGAAAAGTCTTCGTGGGGGGGGGGGGACGGAAACCGGCCGTTTGCCCCTCATCGCTGACACCACACCCCCGCCATTTGCTCTCAACAAGAGGATTCCACCGCGTATGAGGTTTGAAGTTGGCCCCGAATCCCTTTCTTTCTGCTCCTCGGCCATAGGGTTTATCTGTCGAGTAGCCGAGAGGAGATTGGACCCTTATATGTCCAAGGATCGGACTGGGGCGATGGCAGTCCTCGTTCATCTCGTAGGAAGAGACTGGGCTGGCTGCTTTCGTTGGCTTAACATGCAGCTTCGAAAAGCGTCCCCACAGGGATTCTGCCGAGTAAACAAGTTCGTAGTGCCAACTCGATTTGTTCTGGACTCTTTTCTAGCAAGTCCCAGTTCCCACATGGTTCCGTTCAACCTGAGCTGGCAGACGGATTGATCGACTCGGATTGGAGGTTGAACAGTTAGCGCGAAGTTTTTCCTTGTCTTACCCGTCCCCGATTCGGTGCAAGTACTCCGTAGTTCATGGTCATCCTGGGAAGCCCAGTAGACGGAGTACGGAGCTTGCTAGTGCGTGGTACGAGAGAGTGTTCATGGCAAGCCTGTGCCTAAAGTCAAGCCAAGCCAACTGTTGATGGAAGCCCTTTGGCCAGCCACCATGGGTGGATCTAATGGGGAGAGAATGTGTCAGTGAAACCTGCACCTTCACAGCATGGCTGCCCAGTCTAGCTGTATCGATACCTCACGCATGCAGAAAATTCCTTTATTTGTTTCCTCTTGCATGAAGCGATATGAAAGAGAGAGAGAAACCCGGACACGCCTATGCACGGTGGAGTAGGCGAATCGTGTTTAAGCAAGGGATCTCGTTGGAAAATGTGCAGGGTTGAAACGCGGTGCACGTCGTCATCCGTGCGTTGGCTCTTCCTTCCCGAGAGATGTACGGAGTATCAAGAGATGGAATAGGAAAAAATTTAACGAGATTGGAATCGAACAGGGCCAGCCAATTCCCCCTTTGCTACTACAGCTTGCGTTGCTCCTTACGAGTACTCCGTACCTTGGTGGATAAAAAGCTCCCAAAACAGGGTGTGGCACAGCATCTATTATGCCACATATTCCTCTGCACAAATAACACTGCTATGTATACTACTCCGTACTGCTTATTGCCATGCCGTAGACGAGTGTGTATCTGTAAGAGTATCATGCTCAGTCGTCTTGGTGTGAAGTTTGCTTGTCAACTAAAGAGGTGGACCTAGTTCAGCACACAAGACAGTCCCCCGTAGAGACTTCACTCTACGTTCTCTCAAAAACGATAGTACTTCGAAGTTGAATGCTGGAGATGAAATTTTATGTTCGGGCTGGCCACGACCAGTTGGTGATACAGAGCATCTACTCGTACTACAGAGCTGGGCCAGACAGTGAGATAAGGGCATAACATGGGTCCCGATACACAATTTCGCACACAAAATTGTTTTGTTTTGACTGTTGGCTTTCTTTTTTTTTGTTTTTCGCTTTTTTTCGTCTGGTATCTCTTTGTGAATAATACCTGAGCCACCCCCCCAGTCAAGCGAGCCCTCTGGACCCAGCCGAGTGCCAGCAAGGCTAGGGTGTGATAGGGGGAGTGTAGTAGGTTCCGTTCAGGCTTGCAGGGCTAGCCTGGTCCTTTAAACGGGGATTAAGCCTGGGGGTGGTTTACACGGATCTGAAAAGAGACATGCCGAAATACGGAGCATGTATGACTGCAATGTCTTTCGAAGGCGATTGGCTGGAATAATTTGTAGAAAAATCCCTCGATCCAGTTGAACGACCTGTTATTTTTCTTCTGCAGTTACCCAGGTATTCTCTTCATTGCACTGGCTGGTCACCGGCCCAACCCATCTGCTTGAGGCGGTATGTGTCCTGTCCAGTCCCAACCCATGGCTATACGGAGTATTTTAGTTTAGTACGGAGTACGTAGAGACGGGTTGACCAACCAATCTGGAAAGACCCTGGCCAGCCACTCACCATCCGCCCGTGGGATACGGTGGGATACGGAACAATACAGTGGGATACATCGTTTCAAACATGCCGGCGAGACGAGGCCAGGAGGGTGAACTGGTGTGGGTGACTAGGGACTTTGACGATCAACGTATTCAATTGTCGTTATAAGTACCTCTTTATCACATCCTGTACTTGGGACCACACTTTAAGTAAGTTGACTTTTACGGAGTACTGTCCGATGCATGGAAGTTTAGAAAAGAATCACAGGCGGTCGCCAAAGTAGGACCACCACCTCCTGGCTTTTTCTTCTTCTCTATTTTTTCCCCCTTCTGGAGGTGTTGCATGTGCATGCAGATGCACTGCACTAAACTTTTTTTGCTTGTAATAAACTACTGCATAATACAGAACAGCCACACCTTCACTGGGCGACACGCTAAAAACCACTGTAACCTCTCAAGACATGATTTCAGTTTAACTGAGATTTTGTCACTAGTTTAGCATATGACGGATATTTACACGTACCAAACGCGCTAAAGTAAGTACTTCTGCAACGCGACTGAGATCTGAGATCCTCTCAAGCTTTCTTTCTTTCTTTTTTCTCCACGAAAAGAAATACTTTTAATGTCTTTTCTTGCTAGCACAAGTAGAATTATCCTGGTATTTCCGGCTGTGGCAAAGTTCATTAATCTTCTCTTTCCGGATGGATTGTGACTGTTGATTTACCTAAAACGGTAAAACGGTACGCGGGTTTTGTCTGTCCTGCGCTGCAAACAGGACCGAACCCTATTTTCTTTTCAAAGCTTGGTTCCTTTTTCTGCTGCACGGAGTATTTGGCTCTGTGCCCACTTCCCGCAGACCCGTCGGCTGCATGGCTGGCTGCATGAGACGAGTGGTAGCCTCGACCGTCAAATTCCCGTCTGCCGTAGCCACATCAAGTTATGGTGTACGGAGTATGGAGTGTTGACGTGTTGACCTCTTTGAATTGTGCATCTCCGTGACGTCTGGATTTTGGCTTCAGTATCGACGAAGCATGGCTTGCCAGCACTAGCAGCGAGACTAAACTATTTATTTGGACCATTTGGTTGAGGTTCACGGGACTTGCTCCTGTCTCATATGATCCTAGAGAGGTCGCGTGCACTGTCTAATGACCTCTTCAGCTTAAGGGAGGGGAGCAACCATTGTAAACTACTGTGGCTGGCCATCCAAATTTACTCCGTACGGAATATGTACTCCGTATTTTGCCATTAGTTGGTACCTTGGATATCTCGCCTCGATTTTTTCGCCTCAGATAGTGTGAGGGCAAAGCTTTCCCAGGGAGGGGATATGTCTTTGAGCCTCTTTAAGGGGGCGCGTTGCGTCCAGTCCACCCACATACTCTTGGGCTCAGACACACTCCCGAAATCATCAGCCATAATCACAGGTCCGGAGTGCCCAAAAAAGAAGGTAGTCATGTATGTAAAACTATTACTCTGTACGTAGTAAACTACATCCGTCGCAGGCCACCATCTGGTTGGCCACCCGCCCACCCTCTGTCTTCCTGGAGTGGTGGGTTGCAACGCCCCCCTAACCTCCATCTTTGGCCAGGCCCATTCCCAAGGTCTGAGTGGAGGCATCGTCCAGTGTTTGTATGTGAGGCTGTTTCTCCAGCAAATGATAGCAACGGGTTGAATTTTTATTCTCCTTTTTTTTGTGTTTACCCCCCCTCGGGCCCCTTGTTTCCTCAAAGAGAAGAGAGAGGCTGAATAGACAAGAACAGGGGGCTAGTCATTCCAAAAAGGGGGCAATTTTGTGTCCAGTGTTCGAACTGCATTATTGGGTGTCAAGTGGGCTTCAACATACTTGACATTGAGTGCTTGTGTAAGGTATGATATGGTGAGAAGATGAGTGGAAGCCCCGAAAGCCTCCGAGTTTGCAAGTTCTTTCTTCTTGATCTGAAGAAATGAGCAATCGGCTCACCATGTAATACTCCGTATGTCAACGAGACTACCACCAAGTTTTTTTCTTTTACAAAAAAAAAAAAAAAAAACCAAACAAACAAATAAACAATGACTTACTCATGACTCTGATGTGTATTCTTCGAATTTTTTTTTACATTTGCGCAGTATCCGCCCTCACACGCTCGTCCGACAACCTCGCCTCCCATTCTTCCGGTTCCATCATGGTTGAACCCCTGCAATGGCTTCATGCTTAAACAGGTAATATCACATCCATTCCATTCAGCTCACAAATCCCAAGAGAAGCAATTCTGCAAAATATGAAAAGGAACACCCATCCATGCATGCATCCTGGAATAGTAACAAAAATTAAGACAAACGAGGTCTTTTCGCTACATCCTCTCATGCCCTCAAGCTCTACTACACCTTCTCCATAACCGTCGTTGAGCCCTCTGTCCTGTGAGTGGGCAGGCAAAAATTCCCTACATTCACCCCCCCTCCACTGCGCGCGCTGGATCTTCCCTCGCTAAAGACACCAATTCTTGGCCAGTAACCCAAATCAGTCATCATGTATGTACATACAAAGTAAACTACTCCGTAATATTATCCAGTCCATACTCCGTACTCCATACACTCACTCGTCCACTCATCCACACACTCCCTCACGCCTAATACCGACCACATCCATTTTTTTCTTTATCGGACCCCTGTCTAGACTTTTCGACACGCCTGGCAACACAGCGATTTTTTTCTCTCTCCCTGCTACGGAGTATTTTGCGTCCCGCAAATACTTCGTGCGAGAACTTACACCCTTTGGTTTTCTTCCTTTAACCTTCATAAACCCCATACGATCGCACCCAGTTTATCAACCTCTCACGACTCTCCTTTTACTAAGGCGAGTTTCTTTTGGTATAGGAAATACCATTTGTTTCTCCCATCTATATTTCTATTTCCCTTTCCTTCTTCTTTTCTCTCTCTTGTCATTCTTTTTGCGTGCCTGTTGCCTGCATCGTCGTCTATTTTCCTGCGCGGCGATTCTCCTTGCACTCGATAACCAGAGCTCGGCGGCTCCTCCTCTATAACCGACCGCCCCTTTGACCGATTCCAAACCAATACCGGACTAGGGGGATCCTCGTCGAGAGAACCTCCCCTTCCGACCTCCCGAACCTCGACACTCCGAAAGACACCTTGCGCGACTCGCTTTCCCGGAGCTTCTCCCTCCCCAACCCGACTTCCCCCATGAGTTTGACACCCCGAAACCGTCAGCATACAAGCTTTATCAACCAGAATGGCTGTGCCCGAGGTTTTAGCCTCTTGCGAAGGCTGGATCGGAAGCGCATATGGCTGGTCAACGACCCGGCCTTTGACGACAACGTGGGGTGAACAGGATGAATTACAGATACGCTTGAATGCTATCGCTCAATGTTGGAAACAACGCAGACAAGTAAGAACAGCTTTAGAGGTATGTTGGCTGCCAACCAAAGGTGCCCGTGTATTCCTAGGTCATATTTCCCATATGGTATTAGCTTTTTTTTTTCTACCTCTTCTCCTCTTTTGTTTTTGTTCCCACTCCAGTGACGTCGGCCCTTGCACTATCCCACATTCTATTATTCTCGACATTATCAGACTATTTTTTTCCCTTTTTTTTTTTTCGCATGATGGATTCAAGAATCTTCAATCGCTTCATTTTCTCGACTTTTTTTGTGGGAATATTTACCCTTCTATGTCGAGTTATGAGGACATTTTATTTTATCAATGTATCTTAATTCTAATTATGGTTGGGCTTCTTTCTTTTCTTCTTGGAGGGGCTTGAGCTTTTCGACCGAGTATCGGCATTAGCTGTAGTCAGCCACACAGTTAGCGCCGTTGGCTGATAGTCCAAGTGGCTTTGAGCCTAAGAACGCCAATTTCCAGGGGTCATCCTTTAGTGAATAGGGGGTCACGGGCACTACCTCCTGCTAGCCCCAAGTGGTAGGCAGAAGAGGGGGTTTCGCCGTGTAGTCAATAGGAAGCCCCTCTGGACTCCAAACTTACTGCTGCCCATGTCTTTGTCGCAATCCTTCTAACATAAGCCTATTTCTTACCTGTGTAGAGCAAATTATATTCGAATCCCACGCGAACCAGAACGCAGCCCTTGAGAAAGTTGCGTTGCCCCCCGCAATGGTTCCGCCATCTTACACCTCCACGTTTGCACGACGAAGCTGATCACGCGAGCGACGACACCATGAACCCCAATGATACTGGCGCTTTTGCACGCCATGGCCTCCCTTCGTGGCTACGAAGTTCTATTCTCCCACAGCCTGTAGGCTCCCAGCAGCCAAGTCGCCGGTCCGACTCGTCCTTGTTCAACGATCCTATGTTTGATTTCTTCATCGACTTTGACTCGACTGAGGGTGTTAGAGAGCACAAGCCCAAGAAGAAGAAGGGCGGAAATGCTGGCGGTGGCGGCGGCGGCGGCGGCGCGAACAAGTGGGGTAACGATGATGACCTAGGCGGTGCTGGCAATGGCGACCAAGACCAGGGCGGTACGGACCCAGGCAAGGCCGGCGGCGACGGAGCTGGGGGAAATGGAGATGATGGTGGTGATGGAAAGAAAGACGACCCGCCCGAAGACGACTGGTCTTTTACACCAGCGAAGAAGAAGAAAGGTAAGAAGGGGAGTGCTGCTGCTGCTGACAATGATTTGCCTACTATCCCGCAGAACGATTTCGGAACCGACTCCTTTCACGAGATAAAACTCGAAGACACATCTGGAAAACTCGACTTGGATCTAAATCCCGACACGAAGTCCTCTTTCAGCACCTGGGGCAACAGCTGGAACACGGGTACGGGCGGCGGATGGGATTTCTCAGCTGCGGACCAACCCTCAGAGCCTGCCGATAAGAAGGAGGACACCGATTCAAATCCCTGGAGCATCAATCGACCCAAACCGAAGAAAAAGAACAAGACCAATGTGACTTTCGGATCCTTCGACGACATTGAGGAGCAGAACGAGGAACTCGGCGATGAGAAGAAAGATGACCAGGCCAATGATTTCGGCTTTACTGTCTCTTCCTCTAAGAAGGACAAGAAGAAGAAAGAATCGAGCATCTGGGCCCTCGGAGCTGAAGAGGACAAGGAACCTGAAGGTAAGGAGCCGGAAGCGGCCGCTGATGACGCTTGGGGATGGACCTCCTCGACAAAGAAGAAGGGCAAGAAGGCTGCGGAACCCGAACCCGAACTCGAACCCGCTCCCGAACCGCCGCCAGAAGACGACTGGATGGCTTCGACAACCAAGTCCAAAAAAAAGAAGAAAGGCGGCCTCTTAAGCGACTTCGGCACATCCACAGAGAGCAAGGATCCCGAACCCGAAGCACAAGCCGATGACCCGTGGGGATGGAACTCAACCACAAAGAAAAAGAAGAATGGCAAGTCTGCTCTGGACATTGAACCAATTGCAGAGCCAGGGCCAGAACCGGACAACGACGCCAAAGACAAAGACGATTTCTGGGCTTCTGTGTCTACCAAGAAGAAGAAGAAGAAGGGTGCGATTGAAGAGGTTGAGCCTGTCCCCGAGCCGGAGCCCCCAGCCGATGATACTTGGGGCGCCTTTACCACCACAACGTCCAAGAAAGACAAGAAGAAAAAACCTAGTTGGTTAGATCCTGAACCCGAGCCTGAACCCGCTGAAGTCAAAGAAGAGAAGAAGGACGATGACCCATGGGGCTTTACGACGACCACTAGCAAAAAGGACAAGAAGAAGAAGAAAAACCTTTTCTCGGAGCCCGAACCTGAGCCCGAACCCGTTCCTGAGCCTCCTAAGGAAGAGGTAAAGGAGGACGATACTTGGGGCTTTTCAACCAGCAAGAAAGATAAGAAAAAGAAAAAGAACGCTTTTCTCGACCCCGAACCTGAGCCCGAGCCCATACCAGAACCGGAGCCTGAAAAGAAGGAGGAGGAAGATCTGTGGGGCTTTTCCACGAGCAAGAAGGATAAGAAGAAGAAGAAGAAGAATGCCCTTCTTGATACTGAACCCGAGCCCGAGCCCAAGCCCGAGCCTGAGCCCGAGCCTGAACCGGAGCCTGAACCCGAGCCTGAGAAGAAGGAGGAGGATGACCCATGGGGTTTCTCGACAAGCAAAAAGGATAAAAAGAAGAAGAAGAACGCCCTCCTCGATCCTGAGCCCGAACCCGAGCCCGAGAAGAAGGACGACGACTTCTGGGGCGTTTCCACAAGCAAAAAGGACAAGAAGAAGAAGAAGAACGCACTTCTTGACCCTGAGCCTGAGCCTGAGCCTGAACCCGAGCCTGAACCTGAGCCTGAAAAGAAGGAGGAGGATGACCCATGGGGTTTCTCGACAAGCAAAAAGGATAAAAAGAAGAAGAAGAACGCCCTCCTCGATCCTGAGCCCGAACCCGAGCCTGAGAAGAAGGACGACGACTTCTGGGGCGTTTCCACAAGCAAAAAGGACAAGAAGAAGAAGAAGAACGCACTTCTTGACCCTGACCCTGAGCCTGAACCTGAACCCGAGCCCGTTCCTGAGCCCGTTCCTGAACGCGAACCCGACAAAAAAGAGGAAGACGATCCATGGGGCTTTTCAACCAGCAAGAAGGACAAGAAAAAGAAAAAGAAAAACGCCTTCCTCGACCCAGAGCCCGAACCAGAACCGGTCCCAGAACCAGAGCCCGAACCAGAACCACCAAAGGAAGAAGATGATCCCTGGGGATTTTCAACTAGCAAGAAGGACAAAAAGAAGAAGAAGAATGCTCTTCTTGATCCAGAGCCCGAACCCGAACCAGAGAAGAAGGAGGAAGATGACACTTGGGGCTTCACGGCAAGTAAAAAGGACAAGAAAAAGAAGAAAAACGCACTTCTTGATCCTGAACCAGAGCCTGAACCAGAGCCTGAACCAGAGCCGGAGCCAGAGAAGAAGGAGGAGAATGACCCATGGGGTGTTTCAACCAGCAAGAAGGATAAGAAGAAGAAAAAGAATGCGCTGCTTGACCCCGAGCCCGAGCCTGAACCAGAACCACCAAAGGAGGAAGATGATCCATGGGGATTTTCAACTAGCAAGAAGGACAAAAAGAAGAAGAAGAATGCGCTGCTCGATCCTGAACCTGAACCCGAACCCGAGCCCGAGAAGAAAGAGGAGGAAGACGATGTCTGGGGCTTTTCAACAAGCAAGAAGGACAAAAAGAAGAAGAAGAATGCGCTGCTCGATCCTGAACCTGAACCCGAACCTGAGCCCGAGAAGAAAGAGGAGGAAGACGATGTCTGGGGCTTTTCAACAAGTAAGAAGGATAAGAAAAAGAAGAAGAATGCGCTGCTTGAACCTGAACCTGAACCCGAACCCGAGCCCGAGAAGAAAGAGGAGGCAGACGATGTCTGGGGCTTTTCAACAAGCAAGAAGGATAAGAAAAAGAAGAAGAATGCGCTGCTCGAACCTGAACCTGAACCCGAACCTGAACCCGAACCTGAGCCCGAGAAGAAAGAGGAGGAAGACGATGTCTGGGGATTTGCGACAAGCAAGAAGGATAAGAAAAAGAAGAAGAATGCGCTGCTCGATCCTGAACCTGAACCCGAACCCGAACCAGAGAAGAAGGAGGAGGACACCTGGGGCTTTTCGACAAGTAAAAAAGACAAGAAGAAGAAGAAAGATACCTTACCCGTCCCCGAGCCAGAACCCGAGGCAGAGCCAGAGGCTAAAGACGACGACCCTTGGGGTTTCTCTACTTCCAAGAAAGACAAGAAGAAGAAGAAAAACGCTCTTCCCGATCCTGAGCCAGAACCCGAGCCAGAGCCAGAGGCTAAAGACGATGACCCTTGGGGTTTCTCTACTTCTAAGAAAGACAAGAAGAAAAAGAAGAACGCCCTCTTAGATCCTGAGCCCGAACCGGAACCGGAACCCGAGCCTGGGAAGAAGGAGGAGCCTACTGACGATTTCTGGTCTATTGGAACATCGAAAAAAGACAAGAAGAAAAAGAAAAACGCCCCCTTGGATCCCGAGCCCGAACCCGAACCCGAACCCGAGAAGAGAGAAGAAGCAGCGGATGATTTCTTGTCCTTCGGCACATCGAAAAAGGACAAGAAGAAAAAGAAGGGGCTTGAGGAGGTCAAGGAACCCTGGGACGACAGTGCCACTCCCGACAACTCGAATGATCAACAAGCCGGCGACGATTGGGACACTTGGGGATCTTCTAAAAAGGACAAGAAAAAGAAAGGTAAAGAAGATCTGGATACTAAATCTACGGAGCCCGATAGCAAGACGGACGGTGGCGACGCATGGGATTTCTGGGGCGCATCTAAAAAGGACAAGAAAAAGAACGCCAATGCTGAACCAGAGACGACCAAGAATGATCCGAGCGCGAATGCTAACGAAGATTGGGATACATGGGGAGGATCTTCTAAAAAAGACAAGAAGAAAAAGAAGGGTGTCGAGGAGGACAGCTCCTGGAAGCCTGACGCAATCGAAGAACCGAGCGAGGACTTCTGGGGCTCGTCATCTAAAAAGAAGGACAAGTCGAAGAACAACCCAATCGAAGTAATTGGCGAGTCTAGCTTGGAGTCTGTCAAGCCTAATGCCATTGAAGAGTCCAAAGATGACGACGACTGGATGTGGTCCTCCAAGAAGGGGGAAGCATTGAAATCAAGCAAAGACACACCTCCCCCAGCACCAACACCACCCGAAGCAGTACCCGAGGAGGAGGAAGCGCCACTCAGCAAATCAAAATCCAAGGACAAGGGCAAGGAGAAGAAGGAGAAGGAACCCAAGCTCAGCAAAAAGGAGTTGGAGAAGCAGGAAAAGGAGAAGAAGAAGGCGGATAAGAAAGCAGCCAAGGAAGCAGAGGAGCAGGCTCAACGCGAGGCGGAAGAACAAGCGCAGAGAGAAGCAGAAGAGAAGGAGGCCGAGGAAGCTGCCGCAAAAGAGGCTGAGGAAAAGGCAAGGCTCGAGGAGGAGCAACGGGTGGCAGATGAAATTGAGAAGGAGGAGTCAGAATTGGCAGCGCTCACGACCAAGAAGAACAAGAAGAAGCTCACACGGAAAGATCAAGAGAAGTTTGATCGGTTGACGGAGAACGCGACGAAACGAGCGGAGGACAAGGCTCAAAAAGAAGAGGAGGAACAGGCCGCTTGGGAAGCTGAGGAGCAAGCCGAGAAGGAGCGTCAAGAAGCAGAGGCCGAGGCCGAGGCTGAGGCTGAGGCTGCAGCCGCCGATGCAAAGAAGTCCAAAGGAAAGACAAAGAAGTCCAAATCGAAGAGCAAAGACAAAGAGGAGGAAAAGGAGGATGAATTAGAGCTCACTCCTGAACAGGTGGAGGAACTGCTCGCCACACCCGAAAAGAAGTCAGACGCCTTTGACTTTTGGGGGGCTACCAAGAAGACCAAGAAAGGTACGTCGATATGTACAGAGGTACATTGGAGCTGACCGAGAGCTAGCCACGACTAGTCTCACTTTAGCCTCCGTTGTTCACCACTACACCACCACAGCACACACCTCGTTTGGATGGGCATGCGTGCTGACTCATCCATATAATAGAACCCGAAAGTGCCACCAAGGCAGGTCGCAAGGCTGTGGGAGGCAAGATTGCTGATAAAATCCGAGCCTTTGAGGTTGTTGACGAGGCCGAGTCGCCACCACCACCTGAGGCAGACGTGGATAAAAAGCATCGATCGCAATCCTCCGAATTACCTGGAAGCTTTCCTGGAGATGATGCTGATAACGAAATCGTCGACGTTGCCAATATGTCTTCGCCCAAAAAATCAAAGAAATCGAAACGGTCCAAATCCGTCGAACCCGTCGAGCCCGTCGAAGACGATGCCCCGCCTCCCCCACCGGCTCCCGAAGCTCCCCCCGCAGTACCCCCAGAGATCAAATCCAAGCGAGACAGACCCAAGATCAGCCGGGATGGCTCGTCATGGGGCATGTGGTCTGCCGCAGCTACACCACGTCGCGAGGAGAAGAAACCATCGCGCTCAAGATCGGAAAAG
The DNA here is from genome assembly GCA_019925285.1 of Graphium sp. VPRI43844. Lineage (NCBI taxonomy): Eukaryota > Fungi > Ascomycota > Sordariomycetes > Microascales > Graphiaceae > Graphium > Graphium sp. VPRI43844. The sequence goes on along the minus strand of JADHKT010000031.1, from coordinate 49,678 downwards.
GTAGAGAGGTCGGAGAGAAGTAAGCGCTCATCGCCAACCGAAAAGGAAGAAAAGACGTCATCGAAGGGATCTTCATCCGATAAAATGGAGAGACCAGAGAAGACACCCTCCAAGCCAAGGGGCATACTTTTCAGCACTCCCCCTGTCACCCGATCTGCATCGACTCGCGAGAAGAGACATGGCACAAGCGGAAGGTCAGCACGGCGCCATTCTGTTGATGTAGCGAGTGGTCTGATATCGCCACCGGAGGAAGGCATACCTCCCATGTCGTCCAAAGCTGCCAAAGTTCTCGGACTTGACAAGACACCGAGTAGACGATCCCGCAAATCCCCAAAGGGTATATGACACTCCCCCATTCCCCTGAACGGCATTTTCGGACTGAAACTAACCATTTGCACGTAGCACCGATAGAAGACGAGGACATTGTCATCGTCAACCCTGCTGACGCAATCATGCCTGAGCCATCCGTGCGCCGTCACCGTTCAAAGGTAAGCTCACACATGGAGATCTTCATCACCGTCAATCAACACGTAATTACTGACGCCTTTTCTATCCACGATCTAGTCATACAAAGACGATGATATTGTCATGGTGGAGGCAGGCGGGCCTACTGATACCCCCCTCCGCCGAGCAGCCTCGAGCGCAAAGAAGTCTGGTTTCGCGAACCTCTTGAGTAGCCTTCGTTCGACACCCAAGTCTGCCGACCGCCGCAGAAGTACACAGGCCGCCACAGATGACGAAGGCCGTCACGAGAGACGCTCACGGGCTGTTAGCGGTGAGACTGGCATGACCGATGCCGAGCGTGAAGCTCGTCGGGCGGCCAGGCGCGCACGACGTGTGGATAAGGAGCGCGAGGAGCGAGAGCTAGCCCTCCGTGCTGCTGAAGATGATCGTCGCGCAAGGGACGAAGCACGGCGTGCCAGGCATCGGAGAGATGAGGAAGAAGCCAAGCGTCACCAAGAACGAGAAGCACGCAGAGCGGAGCGCCATGCTCGTGCTCGAGAGGAAAGTGATCGGCGCGCATTGGACGAGAAGGAAGCCGAACGCTCCGAGCGCCGGCGACTTCGACGGGAGCGTGAAGCTCAAGCCGCTGAGGACACAGATGCCGAGATGCGTCGTGCGGCCCGCCGCGAGCGTCGCCGATCCCATGCACCCGAAATGTCCGAGGACGATGCAGAGCGTAGGCGCAGGCGCGAGGCACGGCGAGCGGCCCGAGCTGCTGAGGGCGACGACAAGCCCCGTAGACGGCGCAGCCATCACATCAGCGAAGTTCAGAGCGAGGATGACAGTGGATACCACCGCGGCAAGCTACTTAAAAGACGACACACAGAGAAACCATCTTGGCCCCATTCAGGAACTTCTTCCTGGGTCAAGGAACATTCTGACGCACCTCCTCCACCAGAAGATGGCGGTCAAACAGATGCCGCGCCCCAGACAGAGGACGAGAGAAGTCGGCGCAAGACGCGACGGCGCTCACGATACGACTACGGCATGGGTGCGGGAACTGGGGATGAAGCTGACGAGCAGCGACGAAGGTTGGCGAGACGCGAAGAGCGAGAGCGACGGGGCGGCTCAGATGGAAGCGATGAGCGGCGGCAAAGCCGGCGAAACTCTTTGTTCATGGACACTACACCTCGAAGCAGCTGGTGGCGGAAGCTCACCGGCGGCTCGTGAGACTATTCTTCTTCTTCGCCCATTCTCCCTGGGCCTTTTATTCTCTTTCTTCTGCACCAACTCTTTAATTCATCTTTTCTTGGCGAGGCCCGGAGTTTTCGGATTGGGCTTTTGTTTTTCTTTTCAAGGAATTTGTTTCGTCTCTCATTTCAGCGTCTTTATTGATTTCCCGTTACTGTCCTTGTACTGCAGGTTTCATGATTTCTTGCGCTATAGAACGGGACGGTGGGCGGCTTCTCCTCCCCCATTTTGCCTTTGTACGACCTAACCTAGTCCGTAGGGCCTGGTGCTCCTGGGCGATGTTGGATTTTGAAGCTTGTATGATCTATGATGCCAATACCCCCATCTTTTGTTTATTTAACCCTCATTTGACGTTTATTTCTCTTGAGCTCATGGTCTATCTTATACTGGTGATAAAATGCCACTCTTCTGGGCTTTTAACAACACGTCAAGTCGGGCCGAGCCAGGCAAACACACGTCTGGCAGGCTCCTGTGACATGCTTGAAAGTCTTTTTAAGGTTGCCTTATCCGTACTTGGGTATGGTATGTGCCGATTAGCGATTATTATTAGCGAGCTTAAACTACATGATCGTGCACTGACCACTAGTCTAACGGGGCCGGTGACCCGAGGAATCAAAACTACTTCGAGAAACTCAAAACATCTACTTAAACAAGTTCCAGCGAGTTGGCCAAGAGGCTTTCTCCTCTCATCGCAGTCACGTTATCGTGCACCATAGAGATGTCTCTAGTAATCGAAGAGCAGCCGCCATGTTCACACACAGGAAATGAACGCGTTTGTCCGCAATGGCGGCCCGACTAATGGAGCGGAGTCCGCAACAATCAATCTCGGTGTAGAATACGAGCCCGATGTAACGAACCGGGTTCCTAGATACGGGGTATCGAGGGCTTCGCGCCGTATTGGGGTTTTCTGATATGGGGAAGTGGTGGTCGCCAATTGAGCAAATGTAATTGTTCACTTCAAATGGTTCGCGCACGAGGTGTCTTAATATTGATCGTTAGAAGGTGTTCTTAGATTCAGTACACATGTTGACTACTGAAGAGCGTTCATAAGAGTCTTATCTAGCTGGGTAGAAAACTTAGTTTATATAGACATAAGAGATAAGAGATTCCCTAGTTCACCCGTGATCCAGCCGTGGCTGACCAGTGATCCTCGGTAACCAAGCGTGATCCCGTTCTGATTGGGCTGTTTTTTTTCCTGGGCCATTTCTTGCTTGTGGAGTGGCGATTCCTTCTATGGGTGGCCAAAAGGGGCGGCCTGGCCGTAACATCCGACGGGCGGCGATACACCAGAGGATCCCTCTCGATGCTCTGGCTTCGGGCGCATTTGACAATAGTGTGCTCATCCCGTCGCCCTGGGGCGAGTTTGCCAACCCAGAAGTTCCGGGGCCCATGCATGAAGGATCCGGTGGCTCGGGTCACGAACTGTTTGGCATATTTGATGACTGGGTGCTCCAGTACAGGGGCCTTTAAGTGCATTGAAAGTTCGTAGAGTATGCCATATGGGTAATTTGAATGTTGATCGAGTATCTACGTGCCTTCGCCCTCGGAAATATTCGATCCTGTAGTATGCATTGCACCATCTACCTGAGGCTGGGGAAGTGCACTAGCGCCCCGTAACGTACCGCAATTTTCGCGCTCCGTATCCGTAAGGCTGGCATCAAGCTTCGGATGATCCGAAACACCTGTGATAGGTAAAGAAGCCTGGGGGAGGCGCTCGGATACAGCTGGCTGGGACTGTTGCGAAGCTCGTAAACGGCGTCGTCGGGCACGGCGCAGGGCACGGCACTTATCGCAGACGCGGAACGGCTCCCTATCTTGAGGAGTAGGGGCAAAAGCAGAATCCGGGAGATGACATCTGCATGCAGAACAAAAACGCAACAGCAAAGTGGCTGAAGCAGTGATAAGGTGGTCTCTGGCAGCACGTATCACAGCTCGACACCTATTGCAGGACTTATACGACCTGGAGCACACACGAAAATCAGCATCCAGCAGATCACGTTGACAACGCTGGCAGGAAGGCATAGTAGGCAGTGGTGGGAAGGTGCAAAACAGGAAACAGAACTGGTACTTGTAAAAAGCACACAGTACGGGGTAATAGTTTTTTAGTACTACGGAGTACTCCGTACATGAAAAAGGGTGATGGTAAACCCCTGTCAAGGAGGTATTAAAAGTGGAATTTCATCTTCACATATGTGTACTCCGTACATAAAGGTGATTGGACAAAAACACCAATTATTATGGATATGGACAGTGCGGAAAAGGGAAAGAAAATTTACACGTACGGAGTACAGACTACGATGCTGCATGGCTCTCTCTAGGGGATTGGCCTACCGAAAAGAAGCACACGGCCTCGAAAACTACCAATTACTTCTCGACCACGGCCAAAAGGCGAAGGGACTATCGGTTAATATGGTCAAATCCATGCTATATCCCGGCAATCCAGAATCTGCTACATAACCCAATCAATATATCTATCTTATCCGCAGCATCTTCTCTTGAAAAGTCAAACTCGTGGGTGGCAGACCTGGAGGGAAGAGCGTATGGTTCTGTTTTTGTATCCGCTCTTATTCAATCCTTGACCGCTACGACCAGCCCTCTCCTTGAGCATCCTGCTATAAGTGTTGGTCTAGATGAAGAAGAACTAAGTTTACAGCCAGAAGATGCTTCCGAGAAGCAAACCGAAACTGACAATTCCCTCTGCCAGTGCATACTTGACAAGTGCCAGGGTAAAGTCGACGCGTTTACCATTTTGTGCCGTAATAGCACATGGGGTTTTTTTCAGGGTTGTCCAAAAGCATACACGAATACCGCATGGTCTCTCAGCACAGGTACGGAGTACTCCGTACTCCGTAGATAGATAATAGATAGAGTTTATTACGCCCAGGTGAACGGATCAGGGCCTTCTTAGAGCGGCACCACCCCTCTATGGGAAACGAGACATGGAATTTATTTCCCTAGTACACACACATGCCTCACATGGAGGTGAAATCCCCATATTATGACTCCTGTATGAATACAGCATATTGATTGAATACAGAATAAATAAATACATAGAGAGAATACAGGCAAAAAAGACTGAAACATCAGAAAGGAAAAGGCACATTGTCCCGGCTGTTGCGCAAACTGGGAATCGAACCCAGGGCTCGTCGAGCTAAGACTAATTTGACACTATTGTTCAAATATTTGAATGGCAACGATGAAACTCTTTCCACAGTACCTATGCAATGTCAATTTTGATTTAGTGCATAACTGTAGTATGTACATTGCAGTTACGCTAAAAGCGAAGTGCTTCCTCTGTTCCAAAAAAAAAATTAGTGTACGGAGTACACTTTGCTCCAAAATTAGCGCTCGCTGCTTCATAAATTGCTGCTCTAAGAGTGGCGCTTGCAAGATGATCTTTTTACAAGTATATTGAGAAAGACCAAGAAGTTTTAAAATGTTTACTTATGCTCTTAAATATTGTTCTACTAGAGTTTTTCTGTTTAATGCTCAGATCATTATTGTGAGGACTCCGATTGGATACAGGGGAAGCATAAACAGCCAGAGTCGTCAACCCCCCCCCCCCTAAAATCACTAGAGTGTATAAGTATCAAGCCAGCACACCACATGCATCCAAAATAAAGCTAGCTGTGTTTAGCTTAGCAGTCAAGGGACTCTGCGCTGTGCACTGGATTTCTATGTTTATTAGAGGAGGTTCATGTATTTAAAGAATGGTGTTTCCCCTGCTAGACTAGGCTCATATATTCAAATTTTTATTATTTTATATTTTTCTTGTTATATCTAACTTTAAAGTCGATTTCCACCCTTTATTCCTGATTTTGCAATCGGTCGTTGATTTCGGTAGGTGTGTGACTGTCGTGTCCTTCCTTCCAGCCTAATCTTTTTTTTTCTAGCCGCTGTGGCTGACCTCCTCTTGTTCTCCTAGCTTGTCTTTTGGGCTTAAGCACTAATTCTTCTCTTTTTATTTTCCTTTCACCCTCATAGATCCTAGATTGGCAATGGCAGAATGTCGGGGGGGGGGGGATCTAGTTGTTCTAGTCCGATAACCTTAATTCCTCCTTCATCTCGCCTGGCTATCTGTTTATCCTACTAAATTAGTGCCCACTCACCTATATCCAGGCTTTTTTATCATCATCCTACATACAGTTTAATATTCAATTGTTCTTTTCCTTGACCAGTATTTATAACTCTGATTACGGTTCACGTCAGGGCAAGGGCAAGGGCTTAAGCTTTTATTTTCTCTTTGAGCCTTTTGGCTCTCTTTGTACTTTTACTCTTTTGATGTACTTCTTGCTCTCTATATGTACTTTTTGCTCTCTATATGTACTTTTTGCTCTCTAGATGTACTTTCTACTACCTTTTTTAGGCATTCCTCACGCCTTTTTTACTCTATTATACCTTTTTCTCTCCTGATGTACTTTTTTCCATGTACTTTTTACGTTCTGAATGTTTTCTTTGATTGGTTTTTTTTGAAAGGTGATTGCGTGGTATGGCAGAATCTTCACCGCTTAAGTAAAGCATACAAAATTTTTTCGCTGTTCCGCCCACATTTCTTCTCCTCCACCCACCCCCCCATGTCTCTGTGCAACATTGCCAATGCGGCCCTGCCCCCCTCCCCCGTCTGTGCCCCAGTCTCAGTCAGTCTAGTCTGTTGCCTCCGTTGCCGGGTGGTGCACGAGTATGACTTCCTAAACCCCTCCAGTTCTCCAGTTCTCCGGTTCTCCGGTTCTCCAGCTCTCCCGCTCTCCCCCCACCCCAATAATCAAACAAATTGATAAAACCACACACAAAACATGAAGGACCGCTCAGAGGGCCGCAATGTGCGGTTCTGGGACGCCTCACAGCCTCGTATTCTCCTCGGGGGGCTTATTCAGAATGGATCGATTACGGAGAAAAATGCCTTGGACATGCTCAACATGATTCTTGTCACGACCCATCCCATCCACGTCACTCATCAAACTTCCGGCCATCAACTTTCCCTTACCGATTCACAGCTCGCCACAGGCGACTATCTCATTTATTCCCAAGGTTTGCTGCTATTCCTCTCTCCCCCCATTATCATCAAGTCAAGTTCGCCTCTCTAACAATATCATCATTCAATACAGATCCTATCAAGTTGAGTGATGAGCCATGGTATATGCGTGTCATATCTCATTCTATCAGCGGCCGTGAAAACGCCTTTCGAGAACAGGTCAGAGCCCGTGACGGCCGATGTGTGGTGCTCGGAATAATTAACCGAGGAGCATCGTTTGGGGAATGGGATGCATTCGACGCGGCCCATGTCTTCCCCTTAGACCAGGAAAACCTCTGGGTTCAATTCAACTTAGGACGCTGGATCACTAATATGGATGATACGGTGGGAGTGTCCAAAATTAACTCAGCCCAAAACGGACTTCTTCTCTCAAGCAGTATCCATCGCCTCTTCGACCAATATTTGGTATCTATAAATCCTGACGTAAGTAAACACCCCAGTTTCGCCGTCAGATTTAACATTTGCCAACTAATATCTCTCTTTTCTAGGATGGTTACAAGATTGTACACTTTCGTTTCGACCACTTTGGCGTCGACGGTCGCACTCTAGACCCCGTTTGCCGCCAACCAGGTGATATAAATCGTGTTTCGGACGAGCTTTTACGTTGGCACTTTCGTCAGTCTGTCCTTGCCAACATGCGAGGTGCCGGAGAACCGATTTTCGAAACAGATTTCCCCCCCGGATCCGATATGCTCGCTGAGATAGAGACTGGCCCTATGGCGAAGGAAAGATTTGAATTAGAACTACACTCTCGCCTTGAGCATTTGGGTCGACAGGATGGACCTTGATTTCCAGGCTTGTTTCCCTCTTTTGACCACTATTTTATGAACAATAGACATAGAGCTCGTACCTACCCCCCATCGGCCTCTTAGCCATCATGCTTGACGATAGCGAGCTAAATATACCTTTTCCTGGTTCGCCATCAAGCATCGTTCGCTTTCCGATCTAATACATGTTGCGCCTCGAGATCTGACCTATTTTGTCTTGCCATTTCCCGTAGCAGCTTATACTTCCTAAGTAATATGACCAGCTATGTATACTATATGAAGAAAGCAGGTACCACGAATGGGGTAAGAATTTTGTAGGGATTTAAAGATATTAACAGCTACGCTAATGTAAATATAGCCTCTCCAATAAGAAAGAAGAACACAGTAACACTCAGAATATAAGCTGCGATTCGGATTGTCTGGTCCTTCATGCTAGGCTCTATGTTAGTGATTATATAAAAGTATTTTGGTAGGCCGAGAAATTTTTGAATTTTACGCCTTAGCTTTAACACCCCTCCCTGAGTAAAGTGAAACTAAAAAGAGACCAAATTCTATATTCTATTTTAGGAGCAAGTTAACTTTTTTTGGTACTTTTGAAGGTATGTTACATGTATATTGCTAGAAAGGGTCTCCTCGACACTGTAAACATCGACAAGGCTGCCGCTAAAAGATTGTATAAGATGTATGTAGATAACAAAAAGTGAGAGACGTCAGAATTGGCGTAAACCTCTCGAAAAACAACCGTTGTTATTGGCCAAAAATGGCGTAAACTTAGTTAGCCTGCGTGCATCCATTGTTGTCGCATGTATCTGGTACATCAGAGACCAAAAAATAATCAAATATTATTAAATATTGAATATTCTGACCAATGCGCAAACTGGGAATCGAACCCAGGGCTCGTCGAGCTAAGCCTAATTTGACTCTAATGGTCAAATATTTGAATGGCAACGACGAATTTTACCACTAAACCATTTGCGCTTCTTGTTGTCTTCGTTTACGAAATTAGGGTATGAGTATGAAAGACTATAGAGAGTCAATGACAATATATCTGGTGGAATGGAGGTTAGCGGGTTAGCATGTTGGTCATGTACGTGCACGGAAATAGAATTGCAAATACTTTGCACTTGATCCAGTAAGAGGCCCATCTTTTCCATAGATGGCTGGGCCAAAACAGTTCTATCCAAGAAGAAGTTCTATGTCTCCATACGCCTAAAAAAGATAATGTAGTGCAGGTCCTTGGCCATGAGAATGATATCGAAGTGTTCGTTAAAAGTGTGCATTGCCGACGTACCCTCGGTGACGCGTGGATGGCAAAGACCGCGATGCCCGTATTTCTATAGGCGGTTTGATTGAGGGTCTGGATATTGCGCTGCGCACGAGTCGGACTCTACCTGAAAACGCCCCTCCAGCCATATCACAGGCATGTTTTTCTTGTCTTCATCAGGCTTATTGTTGATAGAATAGAGGGATACTAATTCATTCGGCTATAGGAGTTGAGTGTGCTTGATAGTTTCCTTCATAAGACGCTTCCCGTGGAGTTAGTGGCCAAGAATTAGAAATGGCATTATAAGTGAGATGAACACATAATATCGAGCATAGAAATGAACATAGAATCAATGACAAGGTCTCTGGTTCCCCTTTTATGATGGCACATAATTCATATACAACATCTTCTTTGAACATAAGAACAAGACAGAAGATGAAGATAGACACTGGCCAAACGAAATATACACCGGAGAGTCTGGTTCGAGCACGGCTAGATTAAGCAAGACTAACCTTTCCACCGCCAGAGCACATGCTCTCAATAATGGCCACGTCATTTAGTGCCTCTTCTGGCCCAGCGCGCTGCTGTCCCTTTCCAGCCTTCAAGGCCTCCAAAAAGGCTTGAATCTCCAACACCACACCGTTGGACTTCGTCATCGATTCCATCCTTCTCTCACCCCCTGCAACATCAAGGGTACAGGTGCAGTCAGTGTCTGTGTCTGTGAAGAAGAAGCTACCCTTGGAACCAACAATGGTGAACTCAGTTGCCCGCCGCTGTGACGAGAAAGACATGGAAATAGTGCCGGTACCTCCGCCGCTGAGCAGGATTCCAAAATTGACGGTGTCGAGTGGGGGTAAATGAGGAGCCACTTGGCGCGCAAAGCCCTGCGTCTCGACGACTTCCTGTCCCGAGACGTAGCGGAGCATGGCAGTCTGGTGCACACCGCCGTCTAGGAGGAAACCTCCCTGGTACTCAGGCACCTTCCTCCAAGCAGTCTCGTAGTATTTGCCCTCGGGCGGCTGGTTGCGCCAGACCTTGAGGTGAACCTGCACAATGTCTCCGATGGCCTTCTCATCGACAACCCACTTACGGGCAAGCTCGAGCTCGGGCAAGAAGCGGAATTGCTCAGCAACGCTGAATACAAGTCCCTTGGGAGCATATGTGTTGCTGTAGTCGGCAATCAGAGCCCGCCCAGTCTCCACATCCTTGGCTACAGGCTTCTCGGAGAGGACATGTTTACCAGCAGCCAGGCAGCGTCGAATGATGGCGGGCTGGACGGTAATGGGGAGGACTACAACGACGGCATGAATGTCATCGCGCTTGAGAAGATCATCAAGCGTGTGGTTGGGTGAGTCCTCCGAGTAGAGCTCAATATCTGCGAGGCCCAACTTCTTGGCTTCCGCAACTACCGTTGAGGCAGATGCTCTGGAACGGGAGTATACGGCCTTGACATCAGCCTTGTTTGTGACAAGAGCAGGAAGGTGTTCTATTTTTAGTTAGAATGAGATTGGAATGAAAGAATGAAATGAAGGATACCGATGAGAATAGAAAATGGAAATTGTACCTTCCGTGGCGAAGATGCCAGCTCCAAGAAGCGCAACACCAACCATTATGCAGTGAGAGGGTGAAGAACAAAATTATCGGCAGTGATGTTGGATATGGGGATTGCTGGATACGTCAGTTTTATTTGCCGTCTTTGAATTCTCCCAGATGATATTTTTCCACTCCATTGGCCGCATTATGGCATCCCACGCGATCAAGATCAACCCCGCATCGCATTTACCCTCGTGATGTTTGATGTTTGCACACGCCCCTCCACAAAACAGCCCAATGTAACCATATCATTCTCCACCATCCAGAGGGGAATCAAGAGGGGAATCAAGAGGGGAATCAAGAGGGAAAAATACCGCATGAACTGCGTTATTCGGCCAACTTCTGACTTGGGGAGTGCTCCGTACAAGTAAACTAGATAATAGGTCTGGAGGCATCGGCTAATTTTCCGAAAGAGGATTTACACGAGGTGTCCAACAACCGAACCCAACAACCCAACCTTACTCCGTATTGCCCAGAGTAGTGGGGGTGGGGGTGGCCTGGCCAGGTTAGGCATGTTGTATTCCGTAATAGATCGTTCCGGTTTCTCTCCTTTGACTTCTGCACCAGTGCCGGCTATTATACAGACATGTCCTAGAGTATAATTCATACAATTTCTTTCGCACTCTTTTTTTTTTTTGCACAATGTCCATTAGACCAATTCAGGTCAAAATGGGCAAAATGACACAATTCAAAATGATTCCAGTCGATGAGGGGTGGGAGTTTAAACAAGCCACCAATCTCGGTGACTCGACGGCTTCGGAATACCTCCCTGTCGCCAATCTCCCGACCGTTGCTCACATGGATCTTCAACATCACGGGCTCATCCCTGACCCCTACATCGACGACAACGAGCTAAAATGTCTTTGGGTTAACGATGCCGACTGGACTTATCGAACAACTGAGGTCCCCCCTGTCAGCCTCTCGCCAACCGAACATGCTGTGCTCGTTTTTGAGGGTCTTGACACCGTTGTTGACGTCTTCTTTAACGACGAACATATCCTAGCGAGCAAGAATATGCACATTGCGCATAGGGTAGACGTCACCGACCTGTTGAGAAAAGCTGGCAACTCAAACAGCACTCTCGAGCTTCGCTTTAAAAATGCCCCGAATGCAGCGAGAGAAGAAAAGGATCGTATCGGCTACAAGGGCCCCAATGACACCGATGTCCATTTTGGAGGCCCTGAAAGACTGTTCCTGCGAAAAGCGCAGTACCACTGGGTATGTGGAGGCACCATTTCTAAGAAGTCAAGCTCTTCTTTCACTGGGTGAGCGTGATTCTAACGAGGACTTGGAGTCATAGGGCTGGGACTGGGGTCCAGCAGTGAACACATCAGGACCCTGGAAACCCATCTTTCTAGAAATTTTTGAGACGAGGGTTCAGGACCTGCTTGCTAGACAGCAAGTTTCAGCCGACTTGAAGACAGCTACCATTACTGTCAAGGGATCGGTAGAGTACCCTTCAGAGCAACAGGAAGTCCACCTTGACCTTGTCGAGTCCGGAACCACCGTCGCCCAAAAATCGATTCAAGTGTCCCAAGATGGAACATTCAACTGCACGGTGGTGGTTGATGATCCGAAGCTCTGGTATCCGCACCAATATGGTGATCAGCCGTTGTACTCAGTCACTGTTCGCATACCAAATGGAGGCCACTCGGAGACTCGAAAGCTTGGACTCCGCCGTTTGCGATTACTCCAGCATCCGCTCAAGAACGCCGAAGGGACGTCCTTCGTATTTGAAGTCAACAACATCCGGATTTTCGCGGGGGGTTCCTGCTGGATTCCTGCCGACTTTATGCTTCCACGCGGGGCAAGCAGAGTTTCGGAGTGGTTGAAACTCGCAAAGAGCGGGAATCAAACTATGATCCGTGTATGGGGTGGAGGGATAGTGGAATCTGACGCATTTTACGACTTTTGCGACACCGAGGGCATTCTCGTCTGGCAAGATTTTCTCTTTGCGTGTGGCAATTACCCAGCGTCGCCCGACTTTCTCGAAAATGTGAAGATTGAGGCCGAACAGCATGTTAGGAGAGTTGGCCATCATGCTAGTCTGGTGATATGGGCGGGCAACAATGAAGATTACATGCTCGCCGAACGATGGGGTTGGGAGCTTGACATGTCGGACGAAAAGGGGCCCTGGGATCACACCAACTTCCCGGCGAGGGCGATTTACGAAAGACTGCTCCCCGACGTCGTTGCAAGATTAGGTGGCGATGTGCCGTATTGGAGGAGTAGCCCCTACGGAGGGTCATTTTCAAATGACACGACTGTGGGAGACACACACATCTGGGATGGTAAGCAAGAAGAATGAAAACATAACCCCCATTTTTAACAACAGGTGTTACCTGCTTTTCTGAGTCCCAATGACTGACTGTTCTCTGTCCTCTGCCTTACCAGTTTGGCATGGCAAAACGTCCCCCTACCAGGATTACAAAAAGTACACCTCTCGTTTCGTGAGTGAGTTTGGCTTCGAATCCTGTCCTTCGCTACGCACTCTCCACGCCGGTATCACCGTCCCCTCCGAAAGACACGCCCAATCCCGTCTTTTCGACATTCACGACAAGGGCCCTGGACACGTGCGTCGTTACCCAATGTATATGGGAGAGAATTTCCGCTTTCGCATGAACCCCCTCCGCGACTTTGTGTACTGCTCGCAGTTCTTGCAGGCCGAGGCCATGAAGTATGCATACAACTGCTGGCGACGAGAGTTCCGCGGGCCCGAGGAAGAAAATTGCGCGGGCGTGCTTGTATGGCAGTTGAACGACATCTGGCCTGGCTCGAGCTGGGCGCTCGTCGATGTCAAGATGCAGAGAAAACCGTCGTACTACGTCGCTAAACGAGCGCTGGCGAAGGTGGTAGTTGGCGCAGAGCGCACTGTTACGAAGGAGCCGCATTACATCTTGTGGGGATATCCTCCCGAGAAGCATTCCCTGGATATCTGGGCCGTCAACGGGACGCTTGAACCTCTACCCGCAACGCTCACACTTCGTGCCTTTGACATCCAGTCCGGAAAACGTGTCACCTTTGACAACGCCGAGGAAACTAAGGCAGTTACCCTTGCTCCTAACCAATCTACGGAACTCGCCCATGTCGCAATCCCACAGGCGGACTCTACCGTTGTAGTGGTATACCTTGACAACGAGCAAGGAGAACGCCTAGCACGTTGGGTCTCTTGGCCTGAGCCCCTACGGCTGGTCCATTGGTCTCCTGACCTCAAGGTTCAAACTCAGATCTCCGAAACCGGAGACGTTGTTCGTGTCACTGCGAACGCCCCGGTGAGCGGGGTTGTGGTGGAGGTACCATTGGCGGAGCAGTCTGACGATGTTGAGGATGCTGTGTTCGAGGACAACTTTATTGATCTTGTTACTGATGAAACAGTCGAGATTAAGGTGACTTCCTTGTTAGGTCGCAACGTTCAGGTCCGATTCTTGTATGACTGGGAATTACAAGAAGGGTTTGAACTTTGAGATAAAATGCTAGCTGGTTGTTTGAACGAATGAGGTAAAGCATCATACTCATACTCAATATACACATTCAATCTACCTTGAATTTTCATCTCAAAGGTGAAGGATATAATTTCACCGAGTAACGCAGCAAATGTGATAGCTGTCCAAGTGCCGCCTCCAACTCCTAATCTTGTTCGTCAACAGAACAACAACTAACTATTAGAGTGCGACACTCACAATCCCTTAGAATGAGATCAAACCCCAAGAGGATGATTCAAAAGGGAGATAGCCGGTCACGTGGCCGATTATACGACCGTACAGAGCATCTGGACAAGATCATCCACCTGGACAACCCTTCAAGGGCGCAGGCTGACTTCATGCATTGCCATGAATGACATGAGAATGAATATAGCTCAATAATCCTTCGATACGACTGATATCTTGAATGACTCTTGCTTTGTTCCTGTTGTGAATCTCTTCCTTGTTCCTCGAAGGGACTCCCAAACCTAGGCTAACTCCCTCAGCGCCCCCCACGAAAGCAGAGGATTCAAATCAGCCTTTAAAATAGAAGTCTGCTCCATCATATCGTCATATGAGGATATGAGGGGCTATCCATTTTTTCAAGCATGCGCTTGTCTCCTTTTGGGGACGGAGAGCATTTCTCCGCATCACTCCACATCACTCCGCATCCATCGGCGGGGGAGGGGAGGAGCCAAACCAGGATCTCATATTAACCAGGCCTTTTCTATTGGGCAGCCGATCTGGGGGGGGCATCATTGTAGAGACATCTCCTGCATGGACAGGAAGGGTAGAAATTTGGTTCGGGACTGTCTTGCTCTCCGGTATGCATCGATCCGACCCGCTGCCCTCTACCATATTCATGTTGATTTCGGTAGGTTTAGACCTCTAGATATATTGCGTTGCTTATTACTGCTTAAATTATGAAGCCTGGCATCCAGCTTTATTTATTTACGATTACGCAAAGGGAAAATCAACCAATGGGACAATCAATAGCTTTAGACTGGGGATTCAAGCAGTCATCTGTTTTCTAAAGGCTCTTGGTTTCCGAAATGTTCAATTTGTACGAATAGCTTTTTTTTTTTTTTCCTTTTTCTTTATTTTTAGACTGATGAAAATTTGTTATTTGTTTTTGGCTAGATAAATCAATGGTAGCTAATTGGTTGTTCCTATAGTATTATCTTCATCTTCATTTGGATTGCGACTTTAGGATTCAGGTCCTGGGAGAAGCACCTTAAAGGGATAGCTGGAACCACAGGTATGGAGGGGAGGCTGGACAGCGAGTTGCACTTCTAACTTCATGATGACATGGATATATTGGCAGCTGTTACATCTTAATAGCCAGCCTCTTCACATCGGAAAGATAGGTTTCGTTCGCTATAAACTGCGACGTGAAGCTAATGATGAATCAATATACTTGTAATCATCTGGTAACCACGTTCGATACCCCGTCCGAAATCCATGTATGTATGCAGATGCTGGGGGGTCTTGTGCTTTGCTCGGCCCGCGAGCCCGTGGAAATACCCACTGCTGTACAGCCAAACGCTGGGGGCCCTTGTCGACAGCTATTGAGATGGTCTCCGAGACTTCAGCAAGGTATCCGGCAAAACTCATTATGGGGCAGAGCCCTTGCAACTCTCCCAGACTATCGTACTATTCGACTTCTGACCAAAGCACTGCAGCTCGTAGTGCATCCGACAATGATCCCCATTCCTACGATGCTACTACTACCCCTCTTCTAGTAAACGTTTCTAGCACGATGATATTAGCCGGAAGAAAAGGCCCCCGGATGCAGCTTACGGGATTTGCGAACCCCGAGTTGCATATAGAAGTATGAATAGGAACCATTGCGCTGCTACCGATCCCTTACAACCCAGGCCTCAAGCATACTCGCCGTTTTCATCTTTAAGGTTCCAGAGAGACTTTCTTAACTAGAAACCAAGGCGCCAATCATGAAGCTTTCTGCTTTGGCCTGTGTGGCTGTTCTTGTAGCCGTCGGCCAAGCGGATGAAGAACAACCACTCTATAAAGATGCAAAAGCCCCTATTGACGACCGAGTGTCTGACCTTCTCAGTCGTATGACGATTCAGGAGAAGACAGCACAGCTCATTCAGGGTGATATGATAAACTTTCTCAATATTACAGATGGCACATTCAATCGCACAGGTCTAGAATGGAATATGCAGTACCGGGCCAATTCAGTCTGGACTGGTCTATATACGCCCATGGAAACTGTTAAGAGAGCAGCACAGCTTGCTCAAGATTATCAAATACAGGAAACAAAGCTTGGTACGTGTGTTATGCGATTCATCTCCTCGAAGTGGATATATACATCCATTTGCTTCGCTTCTGACTGACACGCGCTGTGGTAGGAATTCCTGCCTTCGTCCAAAGTGAGGCCATTCATGGCCTACTTGTTCTCAATGGCACAATCTATAATTCGCCTATCGGAATGGGCTGCTCCTTCAACCCGGGCCTTGTCGAAAAGGTGGGCCAAGCCATCGCCGCCGAGTGCAAGGCTCTTGGTATCAATCAGGTCTTCGCACCGCAAGTCGACCTTGCGCGAGAGTTGAGGTTTGGTCGCGTCGAGGAGTGCTTTGGCGAGGACCCCTACCTGTAAGCCGTCACTAAACTTGTCATATTTGCCTTTTTAACGGTAGTGCTTAACAATGGTACAGTGTCGGAGAGATGGCATATAGGTTTGCCAAGGGACTGGAAGAGAGTGGAGTGTCCGCCATGATCAAGCACTTTGTACGTTTCCATTCACGGATATCCGAATGCACACACCCAAGCTAAATAACAGACGCTCTAGGCGGCTTTTGCAACTCCCGAGCAGGGTATCAACACTGGCCCTGTTCACGGAGGCGAGCGCGAACTCCGATCCACCTACCTTCCGCCCTTCCGACGTGCCATTATGGGCAGTGGTGCCACATCCATCATGTCGTCATACAATTCC
This sequence comes from Graphium sp. VPRI43844, assembly GCA_019925285.1. NCBI lineage: Eukaryota > Fungi > Ascomycota > Sordariomycetes > Microascales > Graphiaceae > Graphium > Graphium sp. VPRI43844. The sequence goes on along the minus strand of JADHKT010000031.1, from coordinate 32,910 downwards.
TACGATGGTGTCCCGACTGTGTCCGATGAGCATTTGCTCACAGATATACTTCGTAACGAATGGGGCTACGAGTACTATGTGATCTCCGACGCTGGCGGCACAGCTCGTCTTGATAACGCTTTTGGTGTTTGCGGCCCGAAGGACCACGAATGTATTGTTCTGGGTGTACGTTACCTTCCTCATTTCATAGCCATGTTGCTGGAGCTAAAAAAGACTAATGGCTGCGCAGACATTGCCCGCAGGAAACGATGTCGAAATGGGTGGCGGCTACTGGAGCTTTGAGAATATCCCCGGCCTTGTTGAAAGTGGCAAGCTTAGTATGGAAAAGGTTGATCTTGCTGTCTCACGCGTTCTCCGTGCCAAATTTGCCGTTGGTTTGTTTGAAACACCGTTTACAGGCGTCCAAGACAGTGAGATACTCAAATACATCAACACACCCGAGCATAAGAAGCTTGCACGCCAGCTCGATACCGAGAGTATTGTGTTACTGGAAAACCACAATAATATTCTCCCTCTGAAGAAGAATGCGAACGTTGCCGTTATTGGTCCCATGGCCCACGGCTATGTTAATGTGAGTGCCGTCTTGCCTTTTACTTTGGATAATTGGATGCTAAGTGGTTTTAGTATGGCGACTATGTGATTCACACAGCAATGAGCCATGGTGCCACGCCCCTTGACGGCATCCAATCCGTCAGTAAAGGGAAAGTACTGTACGCCAAGGGTTGCGAGCGATGGTCCAACGATGAATCTGGATTCGCGGAAGCTATTGCTGCCGCAGAATCCTCTGATGTCGCGATTGTTGTCGTCGGAACCTGGTCCCGAGACCAGAATGAGCTCTGGGCAGGGCTCAATGCCACCACTGGTGAACACATTGACGTTAGCAACCTTAATCTTATCGGCGCCATGCCACGGCTAGTCAAGGCTATCATTGGCACTGGTAAACCTACTGTTGTCGTGTTCAGTTCAGGCAAGCCGATCACGGAGCCATGGATATCAACGGAGGCTGCGGCACTTGTGCAGCAGTTCTACCAGTCAGAGCAGGGAGGTTATGCACTCGCCGACATCCTATACGGCAACGAGAATCCATCAGGAAAGCTCTCAGTCAGCTTCCCCCGTGACGTTGGAGCCCTCCCCATTTACTACGACCACCTCAAATCTGGACGCAACTGGCCGAGCCCAGGCCGCGAGTTCGAAAATGGCACACTCGTCTTTGGAAGCAACTATGTGCTCGAGAGCCCGACGCCTCTATATGGCTTCGGACACGGACTCTCCTATAGTACTTTCGAGTACTCTCAGTTGGCAGTCTCCAAACTTCGTGTCAAGGCGTCTGACACAGTGACGGTATCTGTGAAGGTGACGAACAAGTCGGACCGTGATGGTGCAGAGGTTGTACAAGTGTATGTCCGTGACGATGTGGCCTCTGTCGACGTACCACGCTTCCGACTCAAAGGATTCCGGAAGGTGAACATCAAGTCCGGCGCTACTAAGAAGGTTGAGATTGACCTTGCTGTTTCGGAGTGGGGGCTTTGGGATCGGAAGATGCAGTACGTTGTTGAGCCAGGCAATTTTACCGTGTTCGTAGGTGCTTCCAGTGAGGACTTCAGGGGCAATGTCACTGTCACTGTCGTGTAAGTGTTTAAGGGAAAGCTCTAGAGAATAGACCTCCAATAGCTATTATCAAACACCCACCACCCACTGCCCAAGTGCCGGCCCGATAATCAAACATACGAAGTGCGATTGAAGGTAGCACCGGTACTCGGCGGGATGCTAAGGAAAAGATATATTTAATGAGTGCAGAATGTGGTATGTGAGATAAATATCAATCAAGATGAAGACAAGAATTAGTAATAATTATGCAGTCAAAAGTGCCGAATAGTAATCATTCGCAGGCTGGCACAGACTTCAAAGTTTCCTAATCCTTTGATACCATCAGCATAAGTTGGGCCCGTGACTGAGTTGAGTCACGAGCACACCATTCTCACGCTTTGATTAGATCTTGAATCCACCCGTCCTGGTTCGCAGGATACCCTCGGGGTCCACGGCATTTTGAACCTCGTGGGCAAGACTCTGCTTGACAGCCCTCATACGACCAAATATGTCCTGCCTATAGTATCCATCATTCATGAACAGGGGGTTGAACACCACTGGCAGCTTGCCCTCTGCCTCATACTTCGTCCGCACGTTAGCAAAGCCCTCGTAAGTTTCTACCATAGCCTTATCAACACGGCCATGTTGGATGGTGAGCAAGTGACTGTAGTTAATCTCCATGATGATCCGGTCAACATCTGGGTCGATGTCGAGCATGTCACCTCCGCGTTCGCGGGCTGCTCTGGCGGCTGAACGAGGGAAGGGTTGGAAGGCGATGTTGGAAACCAAGCCAGCGACATCCCCGACACTCGATGCCGTGCTGGCCCAGCTATCGTAGAGAGCGCCCATGACCTCGGGGCCGTCGGCATGGCTGGGTATGGGTAGCGTCTCAGTTCCGATAGTGTAGATGCTTCCCTTGATAACGGCCCAGTTGTTGGAGACCAATAGGTCGGCATACGTACGGGTCTTGCAGGTATCCAAAAAGATATCGGCGTTCGTGAAATTGTCAAAGGTTCCTGGTGGGGGAGTCGCCCCATCGTAGTACAGAAAGATGACCCAGGTATCTAAGATTCCAATGACCTTTTCGGTCGTGACGATAACCGCCGCCTTGTTGTCCTGGTTGTACTCGGTGAAATCGCGCACAGCTTGTAACAGAGTTGCCTTGTTGTCATCAGTTCCCAACGCCATGATGTTGCCACCCCAAACTTGTAATGGTTGAGGGTAGGCCTGGAGGAGGAACGATGTGACGATTCCGAAAGAGTTGCCACCGCCTCGGAGTGCCATGAAGAGGTCTGAGTTCTGGGTGGCTGAGGCCTTGGCGACAGTGCCGTTCATGAGAACGATCTCGTACTCGAGGACAGAGCTGGCAGCCCAACCATATTGAGCGGAGAGGAAACTGAGACCACCTAGAAAGAACGGATATCTGATTAGCCAAAGAAACTGGTTTGAAAGTGTCTATTGTGAATAACTTACCGCCAAGCATGAATCCACCAACGCCAACATCGCCGATGCGGCCCCCCACAACGACAAAGCCGGTGCCCTCGAGCTTCTGCAATACATCCCCCCATCGATTTCCCGGACCAACGCGGACTGTCGATGCCGCAGTATCCAAGGTCACTTCATTCAGCTTGTCGGTGGAAAGCAAGGGGCCACCGTCAACACTGGCAAAGTAGTCGTTTGGGTTGTGGCCACCCGACTTGATGGCGAACTGCTCATCAGTCTGGCGAAGGGCATTGACAATGGCGACGACCTCGTCAGTGTTCTTGGGGAAGAGAATGCATGACGGGTTCAGGGCGCTGCAGGACCTAGACCAATACTCATTCTGCTCACTGGTGTAATCAAGTTCCAGGAAGTAGTTGGTCTTGATATCAGCATTCTGAAGTGTCCGGCATGTGTTGGCAGCCACCACAGCGCTGACAGCGGCTCCTAGGAGCGCCGTGAGAGAAAGGAGTGACGGCATGTCTGCTTGAGTGTATCGGACAGTATCTAGGACGGGGAGAGACCTGACTAGAGACTTTTTGCTCCCGAGGAAGAGGGTTCCTCCCGACCTTTTTAACTCATCTCGTGGGCCCGAATTGACGAGGGCCTACCTCCCAGAGCAGGAATAGTGATTGCTGTTTACTCTTTGCTTATTCTTAATCCCTGCCTGTCCAGCTAAGCGATAGACTCAGCTGTACTCCATAATACGGAGCACATTTTCAGCGGGTCGCTTCAATACAGCACCTGTGACATGTTGAGGTCGGGACTTTTCGCTAGCGGTGTCAATCAATTACTGAAACTGACCACACACACAGACACACACACACATCCACCTACAGAGCAGGGTAAGAACAAGACATTTAAAGAAAATCACGAGAATCACGAATCTTGACATCTCGAACCCCCACGCCCAAACGGTTCCTGAGAGGACGGCCGCCGGTGTCGGAGTGAACCATGCACGGCCTGGCCCTAGGGATCAATCCAACCCTAAAGGAGCAAGGTGGGAAAACTATTAGACCGCTAATTTCATTATCAGATGGTGCTAAAGAAAAAAAAAAGATACGAACTGGGGTTTTAAGCTCTCTTGGCTCCTCAAACGGATACCTGTTGCAGGGGTTCAATACATTATTATTGCTCCGCGTACTCCGGACTCCGTATTAGTATGCTCAATTTCCAGTATTACTAAATATTGAACAATGTTCGTCTTACTACGACTGTCACTGTCAGCAGAACATGGATAATCTTGCTTGTCCTCCCCCGTATGCATGTCTGCGACTCACAGAATCAATCCACTATGTCACCTTGAGCGACCCCTTTCCCCCTTTCCCCCTTTCCCCCCCTATTGGTTGGTGTCGGCAACCGCGGTGGCAATAAATAGTTATCGCAATCACGTTTAAGACCCTGTACGTCAGTAAGTGAGTGTCCTTGTTCTTCTCTTCTTCTCTAGTCTCAATCTGAAAAGGGGGTTTAGGGAGGCGTATTTACATGCAGGGGCCACATAGGGCTCATGTGTTGGAACCCTGTATGTTTCGCGCTCCATCATGTGCTTCTACTACTCGTATACGGCGCCAACGCCATCATGACGGCCTCTGCACAATCAAGCCTTTGGTTGACTCTAGGTTTGAAAGCATGGAGCTCCTGAAGTCCCGAAAGGACAAAGTTGGCTTGGTGTAGTGATTTGACAGCTGAGATGAAGGCGACGGGAAGAGCTGTCCACTCGAGGTGCCAAGGGCCTGAAGCACGTTCAAAGTGTGTGCGACCATGCCGTCGAGGACGATTCCGGCTTGGGCACGAAGTATTTTGGATTGTGCAAGCATAATCTCACTCGAAAAGGAATTGCGATTTTAAGACATTGTTGACGATGCACCTCGGTGGGGGATAAAGGGTTCGGTCATCTAGACATGTACTATTATCAGACTGCAATGCCCAGTTGATAGAATGGAATATACTCACTTCATTGGACTCATTAGATGACATAGCAATAAGATCCCGAGCAATTTTACCCAATATACCACCGACAAGAGCTAGCAAATTCACCACCTCAGCAATGGTGTCTCGGGCAACATGCCTTGTAATGATAGGGTCGTACATATAGTCCTAAGATCTGGGGCAAGACGCTTGCGAACTCGAATTCCGGCATCTGAGCTTCCCCTGTCACCTCCCAACAGAAAAAGAGCCAGCCGGCGCCCTCGTTGTTCTTTCGATGTACCCAATTGTGTTGCACATGCTATGGCAAGCTGGCCTTACTATTCTCTTCGCCTGTTGGAAAGGATGCCCGGTCACGGTGGACGAGGACGAAACCTAATCAAAACGTGTATAGCAGTTATCGCGGGACAGTGTAGGTTCAATCAAATACAATTGCCATGCTCCGTCGCGGTTAAAAACGCCGTCTAGTCTACAGGTATTTCTGTCTATATTCTACGTTGTCTTCTTCTTTCCGTTTTCCGGTTGATTTTCGCTTTCGCTATCCAAGTCAGAAAATTCTTCAAGGTCCCATTCAGCTAACGGGATATCCTCCGCGTCCTCTAGTTTCTGGTATTTCTTCCTATTCCTCAACGTAATCAATCTCTTGATCACGAAGAAGAAACAAAACACAAGTCCTACCAGAAGGGCAAAGAATAATCCGACGGAAACCCAGACTCTCCATCCTCTCAGACAGCAGGGATATATCGCCATGAATACCATGACAAAGAACTCTATCCAACTTTTCTTTCGCTTCCTATCTGGAGCTAGGCCTTTTCGTACAAGGTGTTTATCTCGTGGTCCCGTAGGGCCAGATTGAAATCTTTTCACGCCGAAATATTTTAGTGTTTCCTGGCGTGGATCGGTGTCTGGGTATAACATGTCGCCCCAGCGTCCTTTGAAATAAAAGAATGACATTGGGTAAGAAGATGAATTTGTGTCAGGGAGACTTGGGGTACTGAGACTGGAGACTGTAAAGTCGGACGCCTTGAAGAGAAAGAAATACGCTGAGAGCACGGGGTCCCATTGAATTCCCCGGTCGCAGTGGTCTACGAGTACGATATCGTGAACATGGTCTCTGCGCAACAGGTTAGCTGGTCCAGAGTACAGGGTCAACCTAAGGGGGAAGTGTACCCTGGTGATGGATAAGTTGCGTGTGAACCGAATGCGCTATAAACAACAGGCTAGGCCACGGTCAGTATGCAAGTTCAGAAAGTGGTCCAGGCAGCATACTCGTTCATCAACTTTAGATAAGGTTGGATCGTCCCAGTGATAGCCCATGCCATCGGAATGTTGGCTGAAGTAAACGCCAGTAGGTTTCCCGTCATGAAAGCGAACCATATTATGCTCCCTTTTCAGATGTTGGTTAGCAAGATAGAGCCATATTATACTTATATGAGATCTCTTACCAGTCTCCAACATGGTCTCCGAAGCTGAGTCCAGACGAAGCCCTTTCACCAGATACAAGGCGATTAAGCGGCTCTAATACTTGAGTAATGTTCGGTCCTCGATTATAAGAGTAAAAATAGAAGTAAAATGCATCCACGTCGCGAGGCGTCTTCTCAACGACAACGACCACACACGGCGTGGCGTTGTGAATCCGACCATTCTCATCGGGAGTTTCACCTAGGAAGTACTCCGGATTCGAAGTCGGATCCTCGTTTGATGTAAGGAAGACATTCTCGTATTGATTAAGAAGGTCCATGTTGTTCAAATCTAACGGAGGAAGCTCGCCAATAGCTTCCCTATCAAGTTTTGGGGTTGTATGCTTGACGTGGGTGAGGAGGTCACTTGGTCTGTATGGATCTTCAGAATGAAGCCATAGAATAGGTGCTAGACTCCATTAATCAGTTACCTTGTCATACTTGTGCACTGGGGTTTCTCTTTTCAGATAAAGATAAAAGTAGAATCTACAAGTATAGTCAAAGGACAACATACCATGTCGCGTGACATAATCTGGACATTGGTCAACAATCTCAGCAAAGATAGGAGAAACGAATAAAAGGGCGACAAGAAGAAAAGACCTAATAGCTCCCAAGGCACGGAAGCTTAAAAACGGCTCCATCTTCTTTGTCGCGTCAGACCACGCATGAGAGCATGAGAGCAACAGCGTTTCTGGCAGCAGAGAAATTCTGAAGGAATCTGGTTGAAACATTAGTGCCGACAGAGCCGACTCGCTGGCCTTCGGAGGGTTTTGTTGCCTAATATGTCAGGCAGAAACATTTAACTTTGTCTCAAGGAAGTTCGAAAGGCCGTTACTGAGCATACTTTGTAGGGGCCGCCTGAGAATAGTGGCAATTAAAAATTGAAACTTGCGTTTTTATACCCATTTCTTATTTTATTCCACCTTTAAATACGGGTCACTCTGCTGGTTGGCATTCTATATTTGAACCTCATCTGGCTGCCACTGTGGCACTTGTAGTTTTCATGGGCTGTTAGTGGATAGATGATGAAAGGATGAAAGTGCTGTAGAGCATAAAAGAGACTTCACTTCTTTTTCACATATACGCTTTCATAATCCTGCTCTCACCCCACCTCCGAGACCACCTATTCTCGAAATTTCTAACAAAGAATTCTGATTTCCTGACCATCTACGGAGTATATGGGCGAAGACTCGCTGTTTCCCGGTAAGTCGTACCCCGCTGTAGATCTGTACTCCGTACACCGTACTTATCCCAATTGAGATCAAGCCACTCCTACTCCTGCTTGGCACGGCAGTGGCTTCTCCGCATATTCATCGCCGAGGAGGAGCGCGGCAGCGGGAGATCATATTCCAAAACCCCGAACTTTGAATTTAACGCGGCGTTGACATTTTCTTGGAGACCACTCTCAAAATCCGGGTCGGTCTGGTCATGTGAAGTGGCCTGTTGGTTGATACCATGTAAAAGACTAGTGAGGGCGGGGGAAGGGGAACCCACAAGAGCCCCCAATTGATATCACAAAGCACGCATAATATCCATAATATCATGAGCAGGAACATCCCGAATAATTTCCCAAACCTCAGGCTCCTCCCACGATCCAGGCACCAAGAACCGCAGCGCCGCCCCGCCAGCAAAAGCGAACCAGGCGAGTATGTCCGAAAGCAAAATAACCCCTACTTTGACGCGCAGCCATCTCGGGATTTTCTCCTGACTTTTCTTCGTGCCATTAGCGACTGTGTCGGTATTACTTGATGGTGCGACGACGAATCCGAGGAGCGGCGCGAGGAGAAGATGGCATGCTGACAGTGCTGCGCCGGTCGCGTACCAAGCCGTGGCGCCACCGCCTTCTCGTTGAGCGGCGACGAAGCTGGCGGTTGATACAGTCACAATTGCGAGTAAAGGGGTGACTCTTGAAGGGGTGACTCTGTGTGAGGACGCAGGACTTGGATCGACTGGAGAAATGGCGGGATTGCCAAGGCGGGAGATTATGGTGTAGCAGTTCAACGTGAACCAGAGGGAGCAGGTGGCCGAGACGAGAGGAACAATTTGGACTGCCGTAATAGGGTCGAAAAACATGCGAGAGGCCATATTAATAACTACATGGACCGTCTTGTATTGTGTACAGAGTATGGAGTAATTGTGTACAGAGTATGGAGTAATACTTGTAATAATGCCATGTTAGCGGGCAGCTAAAGCCCACAAACAGAACAAAATCTGCCAAAACACCGTTATCTGTATATCGGCATAATTACATGCCCCTATTTGCATGGTTAGTGCTTCAATTTACAGAATACAAGCTCACCATTGCAACATCCAACCCTCGACAACAACACACTTGTGTTTTTCTATTCATTTTTTTGAGACCTGCTCGAAGAATGTCCCCATCCAGCTACAAAGGCCAGCCCTGCTCACGAGTCATTGTCGAGTAATGGAAAATACCTATCCCAGTCACCTTCAGTGACCTCAGCATATGGTTGAAAGGTTTGTTCCAAGACCCCTCGCGTTCCCTCTGCAAAATTTGGAACCCCAATGATTATGGCACACGTGGAATAGCCCAATTCTGTCGACGCTTCGTTTCCGTACTGAATCTCTATGTTAGCAAACAACCACACACCCAGATTGCACCAACATACCACAGTGTAGGCATAAGCTACCTGATGAAAACTTTTGGGAGATTTATTGAGCCAGACTATTTCTGTCTCGTTCAACTTTTCTTCACCCCAAGCCTCTTTGATAGACTCTTCGAGCGACTCGTCGTCTCCGGTAATCCAGTCGATGAGCATTGGCTCAAAAGTCGAACCGATGATCGGTTCTTCTCCCCACCGTTGCGCCTTCACGGGCCGTAGACACACGCCGCAGCCCAATCGCTGGAACGCGTGCCACAGGAACATGTCGATGCCTTTCAAAGTAACATCCAAGCATTTGCCTGGCAACGCCTTTGGGTAAGAGTATGAGGTAAAAAACCCGCAATAGCCGCCTAGAGCACGGAGTGTCAGATTCACACACAGGCGAACCAACCATATTTTTAAAGAAATCCTAACTCACCGTCTGGCAAAAAATTGCCGTCATCAAGCAACGTCTTGACGGGGCCGTATGCTGGACTTTGAGCAACGTCGAGGACACGAGGGATACTTCCGAGCTGGTTGCTTGCCCAAACGGCATAGAGGTTATACGTCAAAGTCAAGCGGTGGCCGGATGTGACAGAAAGGACCTCGTGTTCGCAATCGCTGTAGAAAGCCGCCCATTGGATTTTGGGCGTATCAGTGCTAGAGCTCGGCGCCCAGTCGAAAGTCACTGTCTTTCCACCATGGCGTACAGCCAAGGCCCCTCCTACATGCTTAACAGGTAGACAGACTACCAAGGATCCGAACTGGTGGGCAGAACGTAGAGTGTCGACGTGTGGGCGGAAATGGCCCGACGGCCCTTTGTATACCTAATCAAAATCCCAACAGTTATCAGTTGCAGGCTTGTTTCTTGGTGACTTTTTGAGCTCAAAAGTACTCACATTGAGTTTGTAAAGTTCAGCTCTTGCGAGCCTCCTGCCCTTTACACCCGATGCACCGGGAAGCAGAACATCGGTAACTATGTCCATAATGCCGCAAGAATAGGGACAGAAGTTCGTGGAAAAGTCAGAAGTATCAAGTTTGAGGGCTTTACGGTAGTCCTCGTCATAGACGTCTTCGCCGCCTAAACCAAAGGTCGCCGGCATCATCCTTTCAATTAGGTTGTCCAGGTAATCACTCTCGTCCTGAGGCAGAACTGCCTTACACGACGATCCTGGTGTTGCCGGGTCCCATCGTATTGTAATTGGCGGATGGCGTATACCATGATACAAATTCTCATCCTGGGAAAGGTCAAGAGGTCTTCCAACAAGAGGTGCATTCTTATCGACATCGAGGGAGCCGCCGCATGCGAAGAGTGAGCTATCGGACTCCAACCAGTCTTTCAATCGGGAGAGCGGGTCGGTCCCCTCCATGTTCTGATCAAGATTGTCAGAATTTTCTTCAGGGATCTCTTCATTGTTCTCTGAATCTGCACTTTCGGAGCCAGATTCCCGTGAAGTTGACTGTGCTTCGTCACTTTCGTGGTCGGGGTCGCTGGGCAATTCGATATGGAAACGATCCACATGTTGGCTCCCGGTGGCCATTGAGGCGTCTTCCATGGCAAAATTACTTCGTTGGGTAGTTGGGTAGTTCGTAAAGTAAGCGGCTTGAATAGAAGAAAAATGTGGACAAACAAGTAAAATGCAACCAAGTGAAAAGTATTTATAAAACAATTGTTGATGTCAAGAACCTCGACAAAATCCTCGACTAATTTTACTCCGTAGTGCCGTAGTGTGTAGATAGATAGACTTGCTCCAGGGACGGTTGCTGCCTGGGAGGCAGATTTACCCGAACTGCATTATGCAAAACGTACCTGGCATGCGCCGCTTCCTTGAGAATCGATTCATGGACATCCTTCCTTTTTTGGCTCTCCGCTGTGCAAATCCTGCACACAGAAGGAGCCCATTGATCTTGTTGGTCACACTTGCTTCTGAGAAGTTGTCGTGTTGCATTAGGCTGGAAATATGGTACTACTTAAGGAGTGCTTAACTCTGCACAGACAGCTGGATGGACAGGCAGACGACGCAGGCCCGCTGCCCGCTGACAGTTCTGTAGTGCTGGGGCGCTGGTGCCTAATCTGATCTTCCACACACTATTATAATCAACACCCCCAAATCCCCTCACACAGCATCGAGGAAAACTGCACTACGGACGGGCCTGGAACGAGTTTGTACAAATATCAATCTTATCCAAACTGCCAACATTGAGCAGGGCTACCTATTAAATTGGCATGGCATTGCTCCTTTCCTCAAACAGCCTCGGTCTTTGGTCGCAGTTGGCATGCGATCTTGAGAAGATCACCCAAGATTCCCATCGCAGTTACTTCACCAGCGCCCCGTATGGTAAGAGGCAAAGCACCGTATCTCTTTGTGTGGAAGCGTATAATGTTGTCGCTTCTTTGAATATTATCAATAGGGTGATCCTGATCGAACCTCTCTAAGCCCACCTTTGACACGTATCATCGCCAGCACAGGTTCTTTTGAGCCGCGCACCGAAAACACTCAGGGAGGCCATTGCCTTCCTGCTGGCGCCTATGCAGTAGATGGTGCTGATTAGGTGCGTCGAGCTGTTCGCCGTCGTATTGCAGCCGCTGCCGGCATTACAAGTTCTTCGCCGACTATAGAAGGCGTATAATGAGAAGTCCTCCAGCCCAACAGCACCCCTACATCCCCAGCGTACTCCACCGTCCTGAAGAGCCCAATCCAAACTACATGGTGTTTAGCCAAGAGTAAATGGACATCATCGTTAAGGAGGCAGCATTGGCTCGCTGCCTAGGGTCATTGCACTGCTGTACCCTGGAAGGGGCACTATGCGCCATTGAAGCAGGCGTTGACACGATCGAGCATGTATACTTTGCGACCGACAAAATGTTCCAGAAGATAGTAGAAAAGAAGACTATCATGGTGCCAACACTGGCTATCGCCGAGAAGCTCTATGCTAAACGCTTCGATCAGATCTTACGACAGACAAAGAGAGCGTACGACCTTGGAGTTCGTATGGCCTGTGGGGATATATTGGCACATACTCACATGGAGAGAACGTTCGGGAACTAGAGTTGATGATTGAAGCCGGGATCCCCGTTGTTGATGTCCTGGAGATGTGTACTGTTGGTGGCTGGGAATCTTGTGGTGGGGACAAGTGTGGGCGACAGTTTGGGTGGTCTGAAGAGGGTACTCAAGCAGATATCATTGCCTTAGCTGGTGATCCGACGGAAGATGTAGCTGCATTAAGAGCTATCGATTTCGTCATGAAAGATGCAAGGATATGGAAGAGAAACGGGGAAGCAGAGAACCTGTTCTAAATTGTATCTGTCGCGAAAGCACAGAAGTCTGATACAAAAGCTTGGCAGCGTTTCATTAACTTCTCAGAATGGCATGCTTCTGTGGATGGGGGGTTCTACAGAGTGTTCTGGAGTCGGGTCATGATGGTGGTAATGGTGGTGGTGAGGCGGTGTTTGAACATGGCACAAGTTGCATAAATATAGGCATAAATTCGTTGTATGCTTCTTGCCGAAAGAAGAAAAAAAGCCACCATAAGGAAACTACATCGATTGCACTTGCCCTATAAGTTCATGCCTCTGGTCAACTTATAAAACCATTCCTTTTTCCACTTTCATCCTCGCAGCTTTCTCCATCCCTTTCCACTTCCTCAAATCCTCCAAATCCCTACTCCTTATTCTCTCTTCTTTCCATCAGTCTAAATGTGCAGCTATCCTCTCATCACCAATGGCTGCCCCTTGGGAATTGTGTCCCTCTCACGGGAGGAAGGTGAGGCAAACATTGACACGAGCGAATACCGGCGTCTCCCCTTCACCAGCTACCCCAATGGCCCCGAGCACGTCTTTGAGTGTCCTGCGGCGGCCCAAAACCAACTATGCGACAACTGTGACTCGCAGCCTCCAATCTCTCAGGTCAAGATGATTAGTTCCACATCACTCAGTGACCGAAAAAGTACTTCTCCTTCCTCCCCCGGGCCTTTTATGACCATATTCTTATCATATTCTGACATGGAAATGACGCAAGGGCACTCCACAGGGATGGTTTTCTCTGCGTAGCAGCAAATTCTGCCGACCACCATGTGTGCCATCAGTTCACTGATGCCTCATGGAGGAAGGCCGATGATATTCGACAAATCCTGCATATGCCGACTTTTATTAAGCCCACAACATCGGCAAAAAGCTCCTCTCTTGAGGGAAAGGTGGAAAGGAAGGGTCATGAACCTAGATCCATGAATCTAGCTAAGCCAGAAAACTTCAAGGCCATGGGATACTCGCTCACCTAGCAGGCATCCCCCTCCCGTTCGACCAAACCGCCGATCTACCAAGGTGCGCCGTAGAGCGGCCTGTGCTCACGTACATGCAGCGCTACTACCGACCCCACGGGGGCCAGCCCCCCTCTTGGACCAGGGCCAGGCCAGGGTCACGGACGTGGGTGACAACCAAAAGCAGGCGGCGGAGGGAGATGGCCAGGGCAACCCCGATAAAGCCGTGTTGAAGAAGACGTCACTTCTGCCAGCCTCAACCTGCTGGGGTAGTGCCTATGTCAAAGATGGACAGCAACTACAACCAATTGAAACGGCGATGGCCTCAGCCCAAAGGAGAATAAGGATGCCGAGAAGATGAAAAAGAAACGCCTAATCCACCAGTGAACCTCTCTGAAGATGGTAACTCTGTGGATCCGATGATACAGTGCAAGAGGGCGATGAGTAGTCAAGGCTCTTGCCTGTGGCAATGGGAGACAAAGACGGAAGATGCTGGTGACGAGTAAGGGGATTCGGTGTTGGGGGATATACGCCGCAGGCTTCCAAATAGTTGGGCACTTTGAACCAATGACGCTGAAGGTAGTGATCTCAAAATAGACAAAATAGATAAATACCGTCGGTAAGGTATTTTAATCAGGGAAAGAAGACAGGAAATCTCGGGTGTTTGGGACGGTTTGCAGTTTGCAGTCAAGCAAGGGATTGCATCTTGGATATGCCATGGGAATTGTCAGAATACACAGAAATAGCAGAAATACGATAGTCTTTTAAGATATTGTCATTTTATCCCTATTGTAGAAAAAATGCCGACCCGTTTTCTTCGAAAGTGATTCCTATCCCAAGGTCGCTTTGCTGTTCTCCCATGTGCCTCCGAACAAACAAAACCAAACAAACAAAAGAAAGAGTTAGGAAAATGAAAAGAGCCAAAGTAGCTGTACATGGCAAAAAATAACAATAGATGCGGCTGACGGGGTTCGAACCCGTGATTTCTTCCTTTCCTCACCACCTCGCTTCAAGGCAGCCATGGGAGGGAAGCGAGTTAAACCACTACTCTACAACCGCTCTTTTCTGAATTGTTGGTTTTGAGGCGTTGTAGGCCCTTATGAAAGTTCTTTCCTATCATTTTTTCCTTTGGTTTGTCTGTTTGCTTGTTGGAATTTGTAGTTGGGACGCGGTTCTGGGAAGGTGCGGTGCTGGGCAGGTGGGAGGCGAGGCAGCCGAGCAGCTAAGCTTGCACCCCCACGAAAGCCTCTGTTGCATAATGTTTTCGTGGCCCTGCTTTTTTTTGATTCCGTTTTGTCTCGTTTGATACCTGGCTTTACTTCGCGATATTAGACGTTTGCCACGACACAAACTACAAGTACAAGCTTGGATGAGGCTACTTTGAGGTATTCTATTGCCTCTCCCTTCCTCCATTGCTGTTTGTACCACCTCGGGCATTCCAAAGAAACCTTTTTTTTGAAAACCAGGTAAAGTATAAGTAGACAGAATAGGATAGTTGTCAATATTTGCAATTAGTTCATCGACACATCTCGAGAGATAAGAAGAGGTTTGAACCGCTCTCCATGATACTACTTTCAATCAAGCCCTATCCTCTAGAAGGAAACACTGAGAGAAGAGCTAATAGTGTGGCCAAAGAAGAAGAAAAAAACATACACTGACGCCATTTTTTTTCCCCATGAAGCCCTTCCCAAGTCTATACAGAATAACTCCGTCCCAAACAATAATGCCACTTGTGTAAAAGTACAAGGTGAAAAGAACAAGAAAAGCAAAGTGAGCAGTTGGCATTGGCCATGGCATTTATATCACACTGCCCGCCATACCCATGAAGAGGGCATGCACTGCCAGAGACAGAGTCCAAAATCCAACTTTACGTAGTCGTCTGACACGGCTGTGTTGATTTTCGACGTCGAGGGCAAATGCCTCATATGTCTCGGCCGAGAGATCGTTCATCAACCCGCAGTCAAATACAGACCAGCTGCCGTCAAAGTCTGATTGGCGCTTGACGACGCGACAAGTTATGGGAATGTAGGTCCTCTTCGCGTTGATGTAGGCCACAATAGGTCGGACAAGTGCTTGGTTTACATACGACATATCTTTCGTGAAGAGGGGCACGGCGGCTTTAACGTCGTTCAGGTGGATGCGCAGGTTCATGAGGAGGTATTGGCGGTCTTCGTCGGGGGAAGTATCCTCCGGTGCTGAGTTCAAGTCTGAGGGGGGTACAGAGTTTGACGAGTTCGTGGAGTTCGTGGCCTCGGCACGCTGGCCGGAGCAGGTTTCCTGGGTTGCGGAATCGTTCAAAATCTCGGCATAAATCTTCTCTTCCACATTGTCGCGTCGGAGGAAGCGTTTCTTGTTCATCATTACAACCTCCTCGAGTTGGTCGTAAAAGTCGGACATCACTTTGCCAATGCCATCATCGGCATCGGTTGGAAAGAGGACGTCCGAGACAATATCTACGTTTCCTTCGTAGATCCAGCCAAAGGGCCCCTCGACCCCGCGGTTCAAATGGTCAATTCGGAGGCCGTCGATTCGAAGCCGACTGACCTTTTTCCACGCTTCGGGTGCCCCTAGGTTGGCTAGCCCATCTCTCTGCTTTCCAGCGGCCAGGCCATGAACCTGGCGTGGATGAATTGTAAAGAGAGAGCCATCGTACGAGCCAGACATGTGAGTTGCTGATAGAAAGTCGTAAAAGAGCCACTGCTTTCGTAATTGTGGCAGTTCACACGAGTAGATGCTCACCGGGAAGGGCCGGAATCCATCTGGTTGGTGAACTGTTACCAATAAATCCTCCATCTTGAAGGAATCGATCTCGAAATCGCCAGGATGGTGTTCGTGTCGGTAGGAGAGCGGATCGGGATTGAGATCTGGCCCCCAGTGTACCGAAGTACGGTCGACGACACCACGGACACCTTTGACTTCGACGTCTTTGAGCAGCCCTTTCCCGTTCCACCATTTGAGGAAAGACAATGTCACATTGACAGTGGATATTGTGATATCGAATTGTGTATAGTTTCCATCGTCCTCTTCTTGGCCTTCCTCCACATGTCGGCCGGCCGCTGCCACCGCTGCTGCATTGGTAAAAGAACCTTTGCTCACCGAAGATTGGCTCTGACCGGGCCGTCTTGAAACAAAAACATTTCGGAATGAAATGACCCCATCCTTCCACTTTGGCACGATAGCCTCTTCGAAGATTACCGTCACGCCAGCGGACTGGGTCAAGTAATCGCCAACCCATCTAGCAAGGGTTTCTAAGGCATTGTCAGAATTTTTTTTTCAGTTGGTATAAGAGGAAAGTCAAATTGGGGGGAAGAGAGGTTTAGTTCATACCCTGTGCAAAAACAGTGTTGATGGAGAGAATCAGTAATGAAAAGAAAGTAGTGGTGCCGACGAGAACCCAGACAATATGCCCAAGCATAAGCCACGAAACAAATGCACCCCATTCGTCGGCATTCCAAGGCCGCATGCTTCGGATTGACAGCCATTTGAAGCGAACTTTTAATCGTTGCCAGAACCCATTTGCGGCGGCTAACAGCTCTTCTTTTGTTGGTCGATGGGGGATTTTCGGAAGGTGAAGGTATTTGGAAACAGACTCGGCGATTGTTTCTTGTGATTCACTATTCGGCGTTTCGGGTGTCTTTCCAGGGGTATCATGGTTTGGAGGTTTGGTATCGGGGTCGTTAGGAGTGGAGCGGTTGGAATACTGCCGTAGATAGATGCCATTACTTTGGCAATCGGAAGGCAGATCTAGAAGATGTGTGGGAGTACGTGGCGCATAGTTGGTGTATCGTAGTCCAACTCTTGCAGTCCGTGAATTGAAGAAGCATGTGGCCGTTGATATGCGGTTCGTCTTGAGCTGGTGATATGGAAGCCATGGTGATGGTAGGTGGCTCGAGACTAATGAGCAATCCGTCGCAACATCCGCCTGAGGAACTGATTTGTCAAGAGAGTTTGTCCGTCGGGAAATGACACTGTCGCCGGGCAGTATTGTTCTCGATGCGAAATATAGCGGCCGATTCCAACTTCTCGGGCATAGTGATGACGTTTGCGCTCTTTGATACAAACTTGGAAGAGATCGAGAAAAGGATGGACAAGAGGAAAACGCTGACTGGCGAAGACGAAGACCGGCAGCTGCTATGCGGCTAGACATCGTACTGTATCATCATGTCGACATCAAAGACGACAAGATAGAAGAGAAGGGCGATACACTGAGGGAAACAGTGTCGGGTTGGCTGGTTTTATTTTTCAAGGAGATGGAAGAAAAATCATTAAAACAAGGAAGTGAGCTCACGAAGCTGGGTGGCGCCGGTTCATCCATGACGCGGGCTGGTTGGTCCAAGCGCCAGCCAATAGATAGGCCAGGATAAGGACCCGCATTGCCCACCTCTTTACTCTTTAATAAGTGACAATTTTTGTGGGCTCTTTTTTTTTTTTCTTTTCTGGTGCCAATATCGCCCACCAGTGTGAGGGGATGAACGACTTTTTTTTTCAGGGCCTAACTTGATGATACAGCCTCCTTTCCCCAGGAATAGCTACGATCCAGTCTTTTCTCCCAAGCTTTTCCGCGAAGCTTTTTCAACCCCAGCATAATATCGAAATTTTTCTGCGAAATAATCCTAGGGCAATCACAATATGCCTGCCCCAACCGCCATTAAGGTAGATACTATCTACCCCGCCGATGTCCCAGCTCAGGACATCCCACTGCCAGGTACGACCAGATTCTGGAGAACCGCCCATGTTACTCTCGTATGCGACTTAATTCATAGTACCTGTACCTGACTTTCTGTGATTCCAGATGAGGATGAAGAACTTCTTCCCCTTGCGGACCAACCGAGCACCACCGTCTCCTTCAACACCCCCCTCACATCAGAGACTATGGAAATCGACCAAGTCGACATCGAGGGACGCCCCAAATTCGCTCCTGCAAAGGACATAGCGACAGAAATCCGAACCGAGTCGCGACAAGTCCGTGTACCGCCTCACAGATTCACACCTCTCAAGAACGAGTGGCCACGCATCTTCCCCCCGATCGTTGAGCACCTCAAACTACAGATTCGCATGAACGCCAAGAGGAAAGTTATCGAGGTCCGCACTTCGCGACACACAACCGACCCGGGTGCGATTCAAAAGGCTGAGGACTTCCTTCGGGCCTTTGTCTTGGGTTTCGACACAGATGACGCTATTGCGTAAGTTCACCAGACTTGGCGATTGATATTGGAGAGAAAAAGGGAAAAAAGTGCTAATTCATATGTGTGCGATAGTCTTCTGCGACTTGACGACCTTTACATCGAATCCTTCGAGGTATGCTCTCATCATCCACCAAAGTATTACAACCAAGACATTGGCTAATGCGCTTTGGATAGGTCAAGGATGTTAAGACTTTAACTGGCGACCATCTCTCCCGTGCTATTGGCCGTATAGCAGTAAGTTTCTTCAAACCGCATACAAGAATCTTGACAGAATCCTGACAGAATCCTAACTATCTCGTACAGGGCCACAACGGCAAGACCAAGTTCGCCATCGAAAACGCCACAAAGACCCGAATCGTCCTCGCCGACTCCAAGGTACGCATATCCTTTCACCCGCCTGCACAACACAAAAATACATAAAAGACTAACCCTAATACCTCGACAGGTTCACATCCTCGGCGCCTACAAATCCGTCCAAATCGCCCGTGCATCAGTCTGCAACCTAATTCTAGGAAAACAGCCCGGCAAAGTTTACAACAACCTCCGTTTTGTCGCAGCAAGAATGAAGGAACGCTTCTAGATCATCCATATCACACCATGAAAACACACCGCTAAGGACAAGGGGCTATCAGAAGTATTCCTTCATTTCATGACCCCTTCAGACACGACCAACTTGGAAGAAAATGTGACACGGCCAATTGTGGGATTGGATCTTATGAGATTAAATACGTCGTACTAGAGATTTGAGTTTTGGCGTTGTGGCGCAATTTGGGTAGATGGATGGGTATAGGTAAAAAAGCATGGATTTTACAGCTTCTTTCTTCATTGCATGTGTTAATGCAGGCCTGTATTAGTACTGCAGGTGTCCCAGATGACAGACAGTTCAAATGCATGCAAGAACTCAAGAACCGCAAATTGGCAAGCTGGCAAGTGATAATCAGCACAGTATGTGTTTTAAAAGCGTTTCTCATTTTTGATTCTCAAAGGGAGTCCAACCGACCCTTGTAATTCCAGTATTCATTACAAAAAAAAAAGCATAGGAAATAATGGCTCTCTCTAAGTTCGTTTTTCCCTTCGCTCCCTAATTTGCGAACCAAACCTCCATTTTGGAATTAAGCCACAGGAATAGACCATTTCCCGATGGCAAGGCTCCTGCCACCGACTGACCCCAACGGCCAACGCGCTAAGGCGACTCATAACATATCTCAAAAGTTCCACGAGGAAAAACTTACTCCTCCGCCTCAGCCTGCTCAGGCTCGTCATCGCCATCCTCACCGTCCTCCTCGTCAAAAGTGTCGACGGGGACCTGGTAGAGTCGAAGGATAGACTTGTTGGGATCCTTGACGAGGACGAACCGAGCCTCGTCACCCTCACTCTTGAGGCACATGTCAACAATAGTACGCACGATACCCCAACCGTTGGATAGAGACAAGTTCATCTGGGCAGAGAAGTCACGCGGCTTCCAGCCGATAACGCCGAGAATGACGTGCTTGTCATTCGCCTTCGGGTTCACTCGAGAGACGAAACTAACAAAAGGAGAAAAGGTTAGCATAGTTAGAAAAAGGCATCAGGCGAAGGAGAAAGGAAAAGAAGAGTAAATACGTACCCAATCTTCATCACATCAGCCTTGGCAAGGATACTCTGTACAGTCCATCGAGCAAGCTTGCAGCTGTTGTTCTTCATCTCGGTGGCCACAACAGCACCACGCTGGCTGACCAACTTGGCACGCCAGTCAAGAGCACCGCCACTACCTTGAGCCTTGCTGTCGAACTCGTTGAGAGCCTTGATTGTCATTTGTTGGTCCTCGCCGTTGATAGCATTCTTCTGCACGGCGTCGATCTCTGTCCGGACAATGATGTAGACAGGCTCCTCATCGTTGGTGGAAAGATCGAATTTCCTGTACTTGTATGCCTTGCTGGCAGGGGGGTCGGTGTCCTCGGAGGAGTTATAGAAGGGGTTCGGGTGGGGCATCTCAACCTTGTTGCTGTCGCTCTCCAAGACAACCTGGTTGGCGAAGTTGTGGTTGATGTATGTGGCCTCCTCGGCTAGAGCATTCGGCTGGTTAATGGCCTCCTTACCGCCATCAGCGGCATCAAGGGGAGAATCGGCAGCGTTCTCGTTTACAGTGACCATGTCGAGAGCCGCATTCTCACGCTTGTCAAGGAACACCTTGTTTCCTTGTCGGACAATGACAATGTCCCACGGGTAGACCGATCGCGGCGCGCACATAAGCATAGAGAGAATGCTGTCGGTGGCGAAGATTGTGGCCTCGTTCTTCTCGGCAAGCTCTTGAATGATGGGATCAGAGGTGGTGGTGACGTTGTAAGCTGCACGGTCAATAGCAACGAGCTTCTTCTCGGCGTTCTTGATCGGAGGCTTATCGTACGACCGGTCGTAGTAGTAGACGAAACCGTAGTTGTCGACATCCTCGCCCTCATCAGCATCAAGGTTGAGCTTGGCTAGACGATTGAAATCAATCTCCTCAAGCAAGTCCCAGTCAGCCTTGACATTGATGCTAGCATCACGGTTGCGCGTTGGCTTATCGTAATCCTTCCATCCGAATCGTCGCCCACGACCACCACCCCGTCCACCCCGTTCGTAACCTCCGAAGTTCTGTTGGCCTGTCCTGCTTGTTCGCTGGAGCTGTTGGCGACCGCCACGGTTGTCTGTCCTAGCACCTCCGCGTTGGCCACGTCCGCCTCTTGTGAACACGGCGCCGCGGCCATACCGGGTCTTCGTTGTATCTCGTACGTTGCTAACAACGGAAAATGTAGATTCATCTTCGGCGGGGGGTGCGTTGAAGGTGACAGCATGGTTGGAACCGTAAACTTGCTGGTCTGAAGAGACGCTGAAATTAGAATCGCGTATTCCTCATAAAAAAAGAGCAATGCCACGTTGTATATACCTCTGTAGTTTCGGTTGTATTGTTGTCGGCCTCCTCTTCCATCCCGATCCTTGCTATCAACTGTCCAATCGGCCATCCGGCCAAGTTTGTCGCCCTTGGAGAAGGGGGCGTATGGGACACCATCGAGGGTGGTATCGGTTGTGATAGGAAGACCCCAGCCATCTCCGGCTGGGACTTCTTTGCATATTTTCAAATAGCTCATGACAACAGTCAAGTCGGACCCCAAAAAAATACGGATATGTAAATCGGGTGTTGACGTTGATACGAACTTCGACCAGGGGGGGGTTCTTAGGGTCTATTTTTGCACCTCAAGAATAGGCCGACTCGAAAATTCGCTGAATAAATTTCAAAATCGCAAAAAGGTGTGGAATGAGGGGCAAGCCTACCAACCGAAAATGGAAAGTGGGCATAACGACGAAAGTCACGTGCATACTAGCTTCAGCTGATCGCAGGTAGAACATGCTTAATATGGTGTTTCACTCCTCGCAGTTTGAGAACAATTACTACTCTGTAGACTTGTTGATTACGTACTATTTGTTTCTTAAATACTGCAAGAGCTATCTTTCATAATATATCGGCACTTGAAAAAAAAAGAACCACAAGAACGCCGAATCTGTACGATGCCGTTCCAAAATAGCTCGCAATATCTGTTCGTCACTTTCCTTCGCCCAGGAATTCTAGTTTGGTGTTTAGTATCCCCCAAGGCACACAAAAATTCAAATTCCTAGATCGTACCTGGACCACTGACGCCTTGCTAATCAACCCATTCTGTCTCCGTACCCCACCCCAACAGTTTCCCCAAGTAACCTGTTTCACTAATACGCCATTACCATGTCCGGCTTCATCGAGAATACATTGTTCAAGGCATCCCGAACCTCGAACTCTTCCATGACAGCGCCAAAGCTAGATTGCCCGAGTTAGTACAGGGGCCGATTGCGGGGCCAAAGCCGAAGTTAGAACACTTACCCGTAGCATCGAACCTTGGACTTCAAGTCATCGATCAAGCGCACATAATCCTCCGCTCTAAGCTCATGAAAGCGAGGGTGAGCAAGAACCATACCCCATGCCATGACAGGAGTGATTTCTCCGTCAAGATCCAGCTTCTGGCTGAGATCGAGGAGGGTGGCAAGGTCTGCCTTGGACAGTGACCAGGTCCCCTGGACTTGGCGCTCATGTGGATTCCCACTTTCGAAGGGGATGTTTGGCGAAAGGTCCGGGAACGGCTCGGGAGGGCACGAGGCCATGAGAGCATGCCCACAAAGTTCACCGGGGATATCAGCCGCTCTCTCGACAAGCCATGGAAGATGTGCCATGCAGGGTTTTTCGAGACTATACGGAGCATGGGTAGAGAAACCGAAATCGTTAGCAAGGCTACATAAACACCCCATTTTATCTCTCAACGTCCCGTCTTGGGTGGTTCAGTAGATCCACGAGGCCTACGTACCCACTTCTCTCTCGCCTTAGAGCACATAGACGGAAACGATGACGAGAGAGAGAGCGAGAAAGTGAACCTCTGGGCAGTCTTGCAAATGCAATGGGGTAGAAGGGATCGAGAGATTTGGTGCCATGTTGCTAGGGAGAAGGGGAGAGGGGTAGCGGGATGAAGGGGTGTTGTGAAAGGTTCACTTTTTCGGTTCATTGTGGGGGAGGTGAGAGATAAGCCTTCGAGGGGTGGTTATCGTACGTTAGGACGAAATCAATGCCCGCCTGCTCATAGTCCACGGGTTGGCCGGGTGCAGGGCCCTGTTGTGTGCTCATCATGCGCATGTGCTGGATGCCTGGGGCGGGATTTGCTGCTATCGTAGGAGCATGTGTCGAGGGTGATACGGAGGGTGCTGTCGACTGCGAAGTCAGAGGCGGCGTGTACGCATTGTGAGAACCCTGGGTGAAGCTGTGGCCAGAATTGCTGGAAGGGTATCCGACACTGTGAAGGTCATCTGAGGATGCCAAGTTCCCAATGTTGATACCGCTTTGAGCAATAATCTCACGAAGCTTCTTATTCTCGAGCTCCAGCTTGTTCTTGTCCTGCGTAACATTGCTAAACACCTCTTTCAGGCGCAGCACCTCGTCCTCGAGAGCTTTGATGTAGAGCTCTTTTCTCTCGCGATGTGTTCTTGGAAGTAGTCCGTCGAGTCAGTATTGAGAAGAGGGCGCCAGAAGCAGTCGCGAGAAAGGTTTGACGGTAGAACGGAAGTCTCGGTATTTGAATCTTCAAGGTATAGAGCAGTAGCCGGTACTATAAAACATACCTTTGTGCTTGCCGATTGAGTTCCTGTCGCCGTGTCAAGGCCGGTTTGCTATCGGGCTTAGGGCCACGTCGCTTTTGGGGATTGGCATCTAGGTAGGAGACAAGAAGCATCAGAGAAAGCGGACTGAAAAAAGAACAAACTTGTTTCAAGAACAAGTGGCCAGGAACATATAGTTAATGAGGATCCATAGGGATGAGATTTTATTTGTACCTCGTGTAGAGCGTTTCTCGGTCAGGTTCTTGAGGAAGCCTATGTTTAACGAGCCCAAGGGGCTCTTCTCATGGCCAGGGCTTGTACTTGAAGACGCAATGCCTGGGGATTGTGAAGACTGGTGACTCCCGCCGTAATGGTCGGGCGGACCAGCGGACGCCATTTTGAGACGAGCTGCCGAAGAAATCCTACGTAGGAGCGGTGGGCGGCCGCTACCAGGCGGTGATGCAGAGTCTACCATCCGGTTAGTCACCTACTGAGGGTCTGCCGTTCATCAGTTACAGCGATGCTGTTGCAGCAAAGGCTCGGACGAGCTAGCCGATGCGTTTGAAAGAAGAAGGATTGCAAGGTCGTGGAAAGTGCAACGACAGGGGATAGGAGCGAACTAGGTCGGTCGCACAAGTCACACAAGCCAATAAACCCAGAAAAAGATTACTTTTGGGGTGAAGATCGTGCCCCAGGAGGTTGAAGGCTGATTGCGATGTGAAGACGGCGAGCGAGATGAATAGATTGGGGGGGCAAGGTGGCTCCCGAAAACGGGCCAGGTCGGCCGCGACAAATAATTGGAAAGCGTACCTTGGTATGAGTTTCCCAGACTAATCTATCCAATGAGATTTATCCCTATCGGTAGAAGACTCAGGACGCGACTCTGGTAAAATGCGATGCGATGCGACGACAGTGTGCGTAGACGGGATGGCGGCGATAGCAAGAGCCGATCCTCGTCTCGTGGAAGCAATTGAAAGAGGGAAGTTTTGAAACTAGGATCTCCGCCAGGTCAATGCGAGTGGATAAGCGGGGTGGAGAGGGGCAAAGTCTTGCTGTTTAGGATATGATTGATAGAAGGAAGCTCAGATTGGACAATGAGATTGGAGGGTTGGTAGGAGAAGGATTCGACCTCCGTGCAAAAAGAAAAGGCTGGGGGGAGGGAGACTATGAAATATGACACCTTTTTGCAGCTGGGGAGATTTCCGACGGAATGACGTTGGGGGGAAAAGAAGGCAGAAGATCAGAAGAACGGGGATTTCTTTTGCCTGTTTACTGTGCTTTGTCAGGGAACAGACTCGACAGGTTCGAGTGCTTCCAGCACTATTACTCCGTACACACTATTGCACTACTTGTGCATGTTTCCCCCTGTACTTTTGCACAAAAGTGGATCTCCACCTGGGCTTGGGGCTGGTGGAGGTGAGGCGCACACAATTGGAGGACTTTTTAAGTACTCCGTACTCGTACGGAGTATTTTAGTTTACGGAAGTACCTTCGTTGTCTGATGACACCGATCTCCTAATGTTCCAGTTACCTGCCTACTTGGTACTATAATAGATCAAACCTACTCCGTATCACTGCTCCAAGTATGATAATTGTCATCCGGCTATTATCTCCAAAATTTGCCTCCGGCGGAAGCACCGGGGACTGAAGAGGCCATGAAGTTGGCCTGGCCTCTCAGGCTTTTCGAGGCCGTCAGCTAGACATGGATAAGACATGTCAGATTCTCCCAGAACACAGGCCAGGGCTGGCCAATCAAGGGGGCCACCGCCCCTTCTCTTATTCTTGGACGAAAACAGGGGGGAGAAACCGTAATGAGACAGTATTGGTTGGTGGCGGGCTAAACCGTTCCAGTCGATCAACGTGAAGGACCGAGTGATGGACGACGTGCTAGAACCTACTCTTCAAACATTATTCACATGAGATGGAACAAGTAGATGTGGCAACTGCAAGAGACCGAGGATAACTGGACGG
The DNA here is from genome assembly GCA_019925285.1 of Graphium sp. VPRI43844. Taxonomy (NCBI): domain Eukaryota; kingdom Fungi; phylum Ascomycota; class Sordariomycetes; order Microascales; family Graphiaceae; genus Graphium; species Graphium sp. VPRI43844. The sequence goes on along the minus strand of JADHKT010000031.1, from coordinate 7,311 downwards.
CGGTGCTTCTTTTACCCTCTCCAGGGAGTAAGACATATCAAATGACATAGTAATGCAGGTTTCAACGGGCAGTCGGCGGTGAGAGACCTCGAAAAGAGTGTGGCGGGAAATTGGCGTTGGCTGCAGATGCAAGGGAGACCTCGGACCTGAGAAGGGAACACCAGAACACGCGGACTAAGGGGCTGTACGGAGTAAGGCCCTTTTTGACAAGTGACACTGGGACGGTATTATTTATCGGTGTTTTTCATTGGGAAAAGCCCGGCGACGTGTGATTCGTCTGGAGTTCTTCGGCGCCCTAGTGGGAGGGGCTTAGCAGGTCGTGACACATACGATTGGAAAGGAAGGCAGAGTCGAAACAAGCAAGTACTCAAGCATTTTTAGGCCCATTCTACGGAGTAGTTTGTTCCTGTTAATCATAACCCCATAACCCCACGAACGAGCGAAAACGACAACGAACAAACCGTCTGCCTTACCAGACGTGCAATACGGAGTAGTGGCGGAGGATCTAGCGTCACATCATGGCCCGTCATGTAATATTTGGAAGACCTTCTGGAAGCCGGTGTAGTCAAAATGGTGACATGAGAAGGCCACTCAGGTTTTTGGTGAGAATAAGATTTCCCACATATTTTTTTTTGGATTGGCATGTGCTGAGAGAAGCTGGCTGGCTGCTTACATGACGAGTACCAGCATCCCTATGGCATTGAGAGGACAAAGTATGGCTGGCGCCAACCAACCCTCCAAAGAAGACTAGGCTATTCTTTTTGCATTGACATCCCCACTGGTCTCAGAAGCACCTCACCATCATCTGAGCGATCCGATCCTGGAAGCAATACTCATTCATTAGCACACATTTGATACAATATTTATTACCTTTTACATGCTTCCTAGGCCGTGAAATCTCGTTGGGTAAACGGCTGGGAGGGTCGTTGTATAGATAAAAAGGTTCCCATTTTCCGTAGGAGCTTGTGCTACCTCCGACGACGTATTTGGTGTCGTGTGACACACTCAAACTTCACGACTCCTCCGCACCACCCCAACTTCATTCACCCAGCCATGCCCTCCCCATCTATCCTGTCGGGCAGGCGGCGATTGTTGACACACTTCCGGGGCTTATTGATAGTTGCGCCGTGGGTCGTATACCTCCTAATCATCGATATAGCCGTTTCTCTCCTTCTTCCGCTGAAGCGCATCTTCCCGAGGGCGGTATACAACACTTCTTCAGTGCTCGCCCAAAGTGTTTGGCGTTGGATTCAGATCATTTTTGAAAGATTAAATGGGGCACGAATAGGCATATCGGGAGATGACCTCCCACGAGGAGAGTCGGCCATCGTTGTGGCTAACCATGTTGCTTGGTCCGACTTTTACATGATACAAGCCCTTGCCAGTCGTGCGGGCATGCTCGGCCGTTGCCGGTATTTTGCCAAAGCTCAGTTGAAGATGGTTCCCTTCTTGGGCTGGGGTCTTTGGGCGATGGGTATGCCTCTGGTCTCGAGAAACTGGGGCCGTGATCGGCAAGAGCTGGATCGTGTCTTTGCCGGTATTGTCAAGGGACAATATCCCACCTGTACGTTCTAACCTTGCGCATGACACCTTGAAATCAAATTGCGGTGTCTGGATGTTTTTTCCCTCATTGCCAGCAAGCCAAGGGCAACCTTGCATTATGGGGGAGCGAGAGTATCAGCCTCTGCAAAGCTAGCACAACTTTGACAAGGATCTGGCCTGCTAACCCACCCACCAGGGCTCATTAGCTTTAGCGAAGCCACGAGGTATAATACCGCCCGAAAGTATGACACTTCTCAAGCTTGGTGTAAGGAAACTGGGCGCCCTCAGCCCCAACATCTCCTGTACCCACGAACAAAGGGCTTTATCACCACCGTGCAGCATCTCCGAGCAGCTCCCCATGTCCGAGCCGTGTATGATTTCACCATCGCATACCAGAAGGATAGCAAGTTTCACACCGCGCCTTCTATTTGGGACTCACTTAGTGTTCCCAGTCTCAGCGACAGGGAAGGATTCAAGTTCCATATCCATGCGCGGAGGTTTCCCATCGAATCACTACCCCAAAAAGATGAAGAGTTAGCTAAGTGGCTAGAAAAGATTTGGGTAGAGAAGGGTATAATATTGGAGGGAAAAAGGTTAGAGTGGGCGTCGAATTGAACCAGGCAGCTTGCTCTTCATGCTCTTCATGGTTGCTCAACACATTTTGTTCCGCATATTTCTTACCACGTTGCTGAGGTCACTTCAACTTTCAGGCTGCAAATCGTAAACTTCATGTAGGAGTCTTTCTGATCTCCTGTATGGGCAGATACCTGTTCGAGAGGTGCATACGGGGACGGGGTGCTCCTTCCCTTTGTGTCTTACAGTCAGTGTGCTACTTCGTACTTGCTTTTTACCCTCTGGGTACCTACTTCTTTTTTTTTTCCTGCAAGGAGAAACCTCGTTTTCGATCAAGCGATGACATTCTACAGAGCCACGAGGACTTTTCGACCAATGTCTGTCTAGAAAGGATCATGCGGAGAATGACATTTATATACTGCACGATGATGAGCTGAAATCGCCTCCTCATCCCCTCACCCCTGTCCTCGACTGTGAAGTTCTGTCGTCATGATGTCTCGAATCTTTCTTCGTCAGGAAGTCTACCCATTTTCGGTTATCAAGAAAGGAACCCTTGTCGTTTGGGTAGCCCTGGACCTACGGATAATCCAGCACACAGTCGAATTCCAGTAAGCGAGCGGTGCTCTTACTTCCACAAGTCTCCGATAGAAATAGACAATTACGCTTTGGGGTTCAGTTAGGATATTCGTTTCGACCTCGTAAGATTCTTGCATCTGCATGTCTTGGCAATACTGAGTATCGAAAGAAAAAAAAGTCGAGCATACCTTCGTTGGCTTTGAATTTATAAAATGCCGTGAAAACGGATTGGTACAACCGATAATATCGACAACAAGAGTCTTGTGACAGGTTTCAAATTGTAGTAAGGCCAGAACCAGATGAATTCAAATGAGCGGTGTAATAGATTAAAGGATTCCGATAATTTCGTACATGGCGTCTATCCTCCACAACAACAATAGGCGGTCAGTTGCGATTTTGAAGTGTGCACCGTGATACAGTGGCCAAAGTATTGTTTGAACAAGTAGAAAGTTGAGGCAACTGGAATAGAACCCCTTTATGATGAGATGAGCCTTGTAGTCTTCGAAGAAAGCATTCTTTCATCCAGCTTTTTCGGAATTATAGCAAACACTTTCACCAGAGATACTCTTTTGGAAGCAACAAACCGAAACTTTCATGTCAGGCAAATATTTGAGTTTCATAATGAAGAGTGAATCTCTGGATTTTCTGGCTGGCCCTCTCCACCCAAATGTCTATTTGTTTGAACCTAAAGATTACGATCCTTGGGTTGTCAGCCGAGTTCGTGATAATATTCACCAGGCTAACGAACACATAAAAAGGTATTGGCCTTTCCCCTCCCTTAAACACAAGGCTATGATATCGTGGACAATGATAATGATCCTGAAGCGTAACCAAAGAGGCCAGCAACCATCAAGTCGTCAGTTGGTCGGTCACCAACGCAAAATATCTTCACTGCACACTCCGGTTACTACGAATTTTGAAGCCAGAGCTATGATACTCTGATTAGTAGTACTGGAGATATAAAGGTTCTCATTCTGGCTACATAAGCTCCTAATTGAGAAGCTGCCCTTCCCCTCACTGGTCCCATTCACTCAACCGTGTTGGGATATCAATGAATCAATTGGGCATGAGGTAAGGTCATGATATCCGGAAACTACAAACCTACCCAGGTTGGAGTCCAATCTATTTCTGTATCCGTCTAGCGAGGTCAGTGGGCATTGCTCTTGAAAAGTTCTTTTGATTTTGCACATCATATGCCAGGCCTCAAATTGTGAAACTATCCCTTTGTCGAGTCTGAGCGGGAAAGTCTTATTTGGTCAAGACTGCGTGGCTATCACTAGCTTCGGTTGGCTAGCTTGGCTACATATAGCCTAGCCATAGGCTAGTGGTGAGAGTAGGGGGAGTATTGCCCACCCGGACCGTGGTACATGCTGATACTTTGCTAGGGAACCAGTCGCCATCGAGATTAGGCGCTCTTCGGCATTGTCCATCATTTTGATAGTATTCCAGGTAAATTGGAAACTATCAACAATGACGCACCAGACCACCACCAGTTGGTCTGGTGGTGGCGGCGGCGCTATCCCTAGAAACATGTGCACGACCATGAGGGCCCTTGGAAATTTGGGGTCCTCGGATGTGCACACAAATCACAGGAGAGGGTGTGTTGCGTGGCTTCCATAAAACGAGAGACTAGCACATCACTGGAATGCAAGTTGAGGGTTGCAAGAGGGGGTATCCCGATGACGAAATAAGAACCCAGAGCCCGATTGTGGCTCCCCGAAGTTTCGTCAGGCAGTTAATATCGAAGCTCAAGAAAAGGCGAGCATCCATGAACCGGATCGTCGTATGTCAGTATCGAGCATCGCCAGGGAGGAAATGATATGCCACGATACCATGGACGCGGGGTCCCTAACGTTGCTGGCACGGCCTCTAAGTTCAAGCCCGGAAGGGAAGTGCGGGGCTTAAAGGCGTCTAATCCAAGCAAACCTGCGAATATGTTTGGAACGTCCCGTGTCGTGGCGCTCCTAATTTTTTTTTTTAATCTTTTTTTTCAGTCATGGCGATTGTCGAACTTGGCCAAGTGACCTACGTGGTCCTGATCTGGACTGCTCCCGACCGAGTCTCGTGAGCAATTGGTCAATGGATCGAGTTTTAGTAGCTTTCCTTAGTACGTTTCGTTGAGAACCAGACCCTAACGCCAACTTCTTCCCTTTCCTAGCGATGTGGAGTAAACGTGCAATGGGTTGAAGGAAGGGAGGTGTGCAAGGGAAATGGTGATGATGAAGTGCATGTTGGGATATTGGTGTAGGAAGTGGAGGGCTAGCCAAATTGTTTTGATGATCTGTGGCATGGGGTGGGGAAAATCAAATACATAGTAGTCGATCGGTTGGTTGTACTTGTATATTCCGATCTCATGGATTACCATGGCCCCTTTCTGCTTTGAAGAAGAGCGAGCATTAAGAGTTGATGATAGATGGTTCATTGATAAGTTATGACGTTGGTGTACTTGTATGAGGGAACTTCTCCTTCTACAATGTCAACAAGGGAAGAATCACGTGACCAGGCGTCTCAGACGCCTGAAGCAACCAACACGCCGACTATTAACACAAATTGGTCGAAATGGACACTGGACGACGTCCAGGCTGCGGTCTCCGTTGGGGGAGACTTAAAATCACTTATCTGGGGGATGGTGCAAGCCATCCAATCGATCGAGCCTCTGATCAAGAGACTCAACGAAGTGGAGAAGAAACGCGGTCCACCCGAGAACGCGAAAACAACAACCTGGGCCAGAGTCGCCGGCCAGAAAAAAATAACGATGCCCGATATCAACAAAAAGTCGGAAATCATTGTACGACCGGATAGCGGAGAACCGGAAATCCGCACGAGAAGCGCCGCGTCTACCCTGCAGGCCGTTCAGGCCAAGCTAGGGCAAACAGTAGAGAAGGCGCGACGCCTCCCCAACGGCGACTCGGCCCTACGAGTCGCTGCGGGGCGGGAAGGAAAAATCCTCGAAGAACGAGAATGGATTCCCGTAGTGTACGGGAAACGAGCGAGAGTGGTAAAGGGAGGGCTCCAGGTACTCGTCAAAGGCATACCGGGGCCGGTACTGGAATCCATCACGGACAAAGACATAGAAGAACAGTGCAACGCACTGCAACATACCAAGAAGAAGGGGAGGGATGGTTACGGGACGATTCTATGCAGGGTCCCCAGCATCGAAACAGCGGCCAGAATGACACGGGAGGGCATCTGCTTCCGGAATTCCATATTCCGGTGCGAACCGTACTGCGAGCAGAGCACGGCTAGGCAGTGTTACAACTGTCTGGGGTGGGGGCACATCGCGCGACAATGTCACAAAGACGCGAAATGCGTCAGATGTGGCAAGAGGAGACACCTGGGGACCTGCAATGGCCCTAAGTGCGCAAACTGCGGCGGCGACCATCCAGCGACCGCTAAACTAGTGTGCCCGGTGGCACAGGACCACAGAAGGACGGCGGACAGGGCATTCAGAAACAGGCCAAGACGCTTTACCGCCCCCACAATCGCGGAAAAAGACACGGCGGAAACAGCAACCCAACAGGACAGCGACCGAAATGAGACGATCACGACCACCAACCCGAATGAACAAGCAGAAAACGCCATAGGGGAAGAGGATGGCTACGAAACAGCGATGGAAGACTCGACTATAGCGATGCAAATGGACACAACACCGGTTGACGAAGCTGTGGAGGAGCAGACCACACCAAAGGCGTCCAAGACACAAAAGAAGGGACAGAACCGAGCTGCGCAGAACGGAGCGATCCGCAAACTTCGCGGCCCCCAGGAGAGACGACTGACAGCCAAAGCAATCGAAGGGCTGCAGGAGAAAACGGCGAAGAGGAGACCCTGCGAACAGGATGGATGGTGGTGAGAACCATACCGGAGGACAGGACAGGGGGGGAGGAAGAAGAGGAGATAGAGTAGATAGGGAAGATGCGCCGGACAGCGCAACGACCAGGCTAAGAGTAGTGACATGGAACATGGCTAAGAAATACACGTGCGGCGTCGAAGCACTGGAGGACGACAGGGTCGACATCATCCTCGGACAAGAAGTGTACCAACGGAGAAGAACAGGTGACATAGTGGGAGGTGGCCCAGGTAGCAAGTTCTGGAAGGTATGGGGAGGGGGGAGATCGGCTATCTGGATACACAAGAGATGGGATCGCACGGCCTGGAGACCGATTGTCGAGACTAAAGACCTGGTGGCTATCGAAATCCATGGTCTACAATGCTTCTCTGTCTACTCACCAGCGCACGAAAGGAACTGGCAAACCCCACTCCAGAATCTGGCAAGCATGGAAAGACCAGAGCGGGCAATTGTTGCTGGAGACTTCAACCTTCACCACCCCGTATGGAGCAACGAGGACAGATACGGCACAGGCGCAGAACTCCTGCTGGAACTAGCCGTTAAATGGGAACTCGATCTCGTTACCACACCGGGCGAGCCGACATGGTTCAGAAGAGGATACCGAGAATCGACATTGGACCTAATTTGGTGCTCCGGAACAGTGCGGAAGAGATTCGAAGGCGCATGGGACTGGGTAGGATCCGACCACCGTCCTCAAGCGGCCACGGTGTGGCTAGGAGGGACAACACCTAAACCGGCGGAACCGAAACCAAATTGGAAGCTCATGAACGTCG